>RCWM02001005.1:0-194000 GCA_003667255.2 Euschistus heros
TCTCACACATATTTATTTGGCTGGGCAAAAAGTAATTTATTTTTTTCATGTTTTTCAAAACGAATTTATTTAGGTAATTGAAACTCTAATCACTGATATATATTCGCCGTTTTGCCACGTCTGGTAAAACCGTAATTCTGTCACATAGAAGTTTTGAGATTTCTGGGCCAAAAATTGGACGAAGAGATTTGGACAAGCTTGTTTTAGATGCCAGTTTTATACCATTAAGATAGTTATAACAGACACCGACACGATACACGGGCGGGGCAAGATCCGGGCTATATGGTGGATTATTCTGAACTTCCTCACTAAGCTCTCATCACGTTGGCAGCCCTGCAGGCTGGGAGAAATGCGATGAGCTTAGATGTTCGACGATATTTGCGGCCAATTCCCGTTGGGCTGTTGAATATGGTTGTCTTGGCAAGTCAGGTATATTTAGGACATTTCTTTATTGTTCTTCAGGACTGTAATCTATTGATTCGTGTAGATTGAGTTGTTTACTAAAGGAAAAAGCTAAGACATATTCGAACCTTCCATTCCCACTTTTATTGAGTCGAGTGGTTTTGGGAGATCTCCATTTAATCTAGAGGAAAGAGCGATTCCGTCTTTAAATTTATATTAGTTTTTATGATGTTAGGTTTAATTTGCAAATTTATTATTTAATTTTATAATGCAAATGTCTTATTTTTGAAACATATATCAATAACAAGACATGAGACTACCAACGAAAAATATTTTCTCACTAACCAAAAAGTAAATAAATATTACATCTGAGAACGTATCTGAAATTGAACTAGAGGCACAGCTTGATTAAAAACGGTTTGCTCTCTTAGGTATCATATAGATTATTTTTCGTAATGGAAATTGTTTCGTTATTGGTGCTGATAATAGAGAATCGAAGAATCTTTTTTCTATTTCTAATCGATGCCTGTATGTACCATATGATAGATTTAGTTAGTTGCCTTCTTAAACTTCTTAACGCTTAAGGCCAAATAATGGATGGAATTAATGTATACAGCTGCAAGGAGTGCCTATTAGATAGGGACTTGGGTGGATGGTTGTGGGATGGTTTTAGCCGCTTATTCGTAATTCTTTGTTCTTTGCTTTTAATGGATAGGATGGGGACCTATACATGAATGGGATAAACAAATGAACTCAAAAGGAACAACCGTTTTAGAAGTTGTAGAAAACAGTTTGTTTTTTTTGTAGAAAAAAAAAATAATAACACAGATTTTTCACATGCTTTACGACTTGGTATTTAATACTATTAATAATAATATTAATTAATTAATTATTATTAATTAATACTATTATTAATTAAGTAATTAATATTAATTACTTAACTAAGTCATTGACAATTTAGTGAAATAAAAACATCTGTTCTCTGTTATTCTCTGTTATATTTTAGAGAAATTCAACTGATTATAAATATTTTTTATACAATTCTTCTTTATAGGCAGCGCCATGGTAATACTATTTTGATTGAGTTCACATGAGCTCAATAGACCTTGTTTGTTGTTTGTCGAAAATTAAAATGTTCCTTCAATATATCTCTTCGTCTAAATAACGCTTTTTTTTTTTTTTTTTTTTTTTTTTAATTTTTACTTTTCCATATTATGTATTGTAATAAGTCTGCCACTAGCTTTTAGTTTTTTGTTACCCATATTATTTACGTACATTATCTGTTATAACAGCTCGATCTGTTTCAAAACCAAAGTAGCTTAATGGTTTACATGCATAAGACACTGAATTAATTTCAATTTAAGTCTATTAAACGGTTAAACGGTTGTACTACAGAATGTGCTTTATAGCCGTATAGCAAGTTTAATACCCCCCATGGTGGCTTATCCATCACACTATTAAGAAGTTGACAGGACAATTGTTAGCTACTTAATAGCCATCAACAGTGTACGGTTTAGTTGTATAGAAAAATCTTCACTATTACCAAGAAGTTTGCGGTTAGCAGGCAACATATTTAATATACTAGTGTAATGTCTGATATGAACAATGCTGTCACCTTCAGTGTCATAAAAAAAATTTGAACGGATTGTTTGGCGGCTTAGGTAAATAAGGTAAATACACGAGAAAAACTGGACTATCCTTAAATCAAAGATTAAAAAATCATAAGAGCATACAATAATAAGACCTAAAATTACAGCTTCGCTATCCATCTAAACGAAAATAACCATAAATTCAAAGGTAAATATTTCCAATATTCCCATGTTAAATTTGTTTCCAATAGGAACGGGAAAAAAACAATCAGTCATAGGAAAAAACCCAAAGGTTTAACCTATGACCCTTTCCATCTCCCCTTGCACTCTTGAAATCTTTCAGAAGTCTGTTTTACCTGCTTTGATGAGTACAAATATATTTCTATAGATTTCTGGTCTTAAATTTTTAAAAACTTTAATATGTTTATAATCTTGTTACATAGATTAGATAGTGCTGATGTTTTCAAAAAATAGTATGTTTTAGAACTAATGATGAATATTTAACATTCTAAATTAGTTTTCAAATAAAATAATTCCAATAGAAGTGGTAATTAATTCATCAATCCTAATTGTATAACTTTGAATTGGCTAAGGGTTGATGGAATTATGAGAAATTGTTTGAATTTGGAATAGAAATTGGAGGGTTTCCTATTTTTATTAATTTATTTTTAAGATTGGTTTTAATTTTAGATTATCCATAAACTTTCAATTAAGAGTTTGTGTGACTAAAAACACGAGTTTCATTTAAAAAGTTTTTTTTTTTTTTTTTTTTTTTTTTTTTTTTTTTTTACCTGTTTTACTGAATGAAGTATACCATTTTCCTGATATGTAAGATTCAATGGACCTTCACAGTACTGGATCATTCAAAACATTTTTGTTGATATGCGTGGAAATGTTATAAGAATACGCTGATTCCAGATCATTGATGTGTACTAGTACCTATACAATGGAGGGGGTTGGTTAGGAAAACCACTGATAACGTTGTCACTATTTTTTTTTTCATTTATTTATTCCCTTATCTATTACCAATCTTTCCATAATGCAACAATTAATTTCCTGACAGTGCTTCCTCTTAGCATGAAACATCTCTAATTTAAAAATTTACTTTTTGTTTTCTATTTACATTTGAGCTTTTGGGCTACTATAATCCATCTAATTCATCTCGTATCCAATACTTGCAATCCAATTTTTTTTTTTTTAAATAATCCTCAATGCCCCTTACTTTGTCACCAATAAACTTATCCATAAAGATTTTAATGTGCCATATGTTGCTGATTTAGCCAAACCAGATACCTATCCTTTCATAGTAAACTCCATACCTCCTCGAATCCGCTAGTCTCCCAACTTGACTCACACTCTATTCCCGATAATTCTCCGAGGCGTCTGAAAAGAAGTTGACCGAGAGACCTTCTAATACAGATCTGTTAAAGTGCTACGAGTGAGTATATCCACATTTGCTGATGGTTGTTTTAATTTTTTTTCCCATTCAGTGTTACCACCTTAATTATGGAATATGTCCATTCAATATGTATTTATATACAATAATAAAACATATCTATACTTATCATGCATGTAAACATGTAAACAGTGCATAGTTGCTGATTTTGTTATTGATACGCTATCAACAGGAGGACGGACATTTGGACCTGTTTATCTTATCAGCTGCTTAGCCATTGCAATAACTAATTGTTATCAGCTGATACATTAATCGATACGATAGGAGCACTAGCTCTTCCAGGCCTAGATATTAATATTGTGATTATTAGAATATAAAAGAATAAAATAGAAAATAAACTTTATTCTGAGACTATGTCCCTTAAGAATAATACAATGAACAGATAATAAATACAATGAGTCAGGTCATCAAAAGATGAAATTAAGAAGAAGATTAACAATCTGATTAGAGGTTTACAATTTTATAAACAAAGAATAAAAAGAAAAAAAAACAGATGAAATAAAAATGATGAAAATTCAATAATTATAGGAAGAAATAAAGAAGTATGTACGTCATCTATTATCGGCAAAAAACCTTTATAAAAGTTACTTACTTATTTTTATCAGGGACCGAAAATAACAGTTAACTTTTATGTAAAACTGTAGAACAATAGAAGTTATTTTTGGAACTGTTACTTTTATCGATAGAACTTTATTTAACTGTTATTTCAGAACTTTTATTTTCAAACTATTGAATAAACGTTTTTCGAAAACATATTGCAAACCATTTACGTGAATAAGTTCTAATGAAAAAATATTTTTCAAAATACTATATAAAAATAAAATAATAAAACATATCTATAGCATGGAGTCTGGGTTGAAGAGTGTAAGACAGGTTTTACAAGAGGCTTTAGTGATCAGTAAATGGGATGATCGCTGTTGGAAATGTATGCTAATTGATAATGGGGGCTATTACTGTAATGTAGGTTCTGAATGGGGCAAAGTACTTTCCCTTTGTGATTTAAAAATTTATTATTGTGATGTGATTTTGTTAGAAATTGTTATTCAGTCTTCTTTATGAGATTACAAAAAATACAATTTAGTTAATTGGATGAAGAATTTAAGTAGAGATTTAGGCAGCAAATTCTGGATATTTCAAAACAACTATAAAAAGATATTTGAATAAGGCGAAGAGGTTGTGTAACTTTTACCTGGTAAAGAATTGAAAAAAAAAAATACATAACCCCTTCAACCACCAAACTCTTCAACTAACAGATAACTTAAACATCATTGTCCGTTCTATGTTAGAGGATGCAGTAAATGTATTGTTCCCCCTTTTCAATAATTATTTAAGTTAATTAATGAATCATTGGTTTTATTATATTTAAAAATCGATATTTTCTCAACGATTTTTTACTCAGGAAAAAAACGAAACAGTGAGTGGTAGTTTCTTGAAGCAATTTATAAGATTATTGAGTTAAATTCTATTAAGTTATATCTTGGTTTAGGATGAATTTCATTAAAAAATAATAATTCTGAAGGTTTTAAAATAACTGTGATCGTATGATCATGCCTGTCTTTCCTCACTATCTAACAAAAATTCTATTGTTTATTGAAAATAGGTGAATAAATTTGCATTTATAATCTTTTTTTATTTTTTATGTCAGAAACTTAACAAATCATAACCTTTTTATGTTTTAAAATTAGTAAGTTCTCCCTAAATATGGTTCATTATTAGCGAAATCTGAATGTAGTTGTTATATATTCAAAGTTATTTAATTTGCTTATCGTCGAAGTTTCTCAAATTCCACCTCATTCTCTTTCATTCTAATCCTTTCAGGTAGCACGGTTTACAGGTAGCACTAGCATTGTCTTTTTACTGTTGCCCAAATTAAAGCTATACAGCAGAGCTTTAAAAAAGATTATCAGCATCCCGCAGTTAAAAGCCATAAACAAATAAAACCAGTTCATGGGTGAGACTGATAAGACGTGAATAGTCTGAGAATCGGCGTTGGCAGTAAAAAGTGGTGGTGGCCGTTTTTTTTTTTGGTTTTTTTTGTGATATAATTAGTGGAACGGTTAGTTTTTACAACTTAATACACCAAATACCATTATTGCGGCTACTGGTTGTATAAATTTGTCTTTTTATACATTCTGAGTTATTGGTTTTGGCTAGTTATTCTATTAAAAGTTAAAAAAAAGAAATGATTTACTGTTTAGTTCATTATTCTTGAAGACTTTAGTTAAAGTGTTAAACTTATTCTAACTGCGAATTGAATCCGCGCTCTGCTGACCTGTTGAATAGCATGCCTTTGAAATCAGCTCTTCTCTTCAGCCGACCCAGAAACTCGGCTGACATGTTTCTCATTTCCTCCTTTCCCCGAAATAAAAGAGACCTCCAGAAGATACGATCCATACCCTTGACCCCAGTCGACGCCACCCCTCCTCCGGGTCTACCTGGAAGTCGCCAGGATCTAGAGGATATCCCCGCCGCTCCCTCCCCCGCTCGCCAGGAGTGGGACGTTGTTCGCCGCAGTGATGGACCGGACTGTCTACGGAACATATCAACCCGGCAACTATCAGCCGTTCAGGTGTGCTCTAAAGGGTGGTAGCTCTCCCGCCTGTGAGTTTATTTTATATATTTTTATATACACATATAAATGTGTTTGGAATATATCAGGTTTGGTGAGAAGTGCTATCGCGAAGGTGATTTTTTGGGATTGTTTTAGCGTACCAATTGGTATGCTAAACTTGTTCAAATGTAAAATATATACTTATGTTTAATTCTTCATTTATTGATGATTATACAAATCAATGAAATTGTTACGTATTTTGATTCTAAGATAAGAACGATATAAGCTAAATTTTCTTCAGCCTAACGTTTAATAAGGATGAGCTAGTCCTGGATATAAATTATTTTTTTCAAATATGAAATAATTATTTAGTTGAATTTTTAAATATTTGGTTTACTTCCACACAATCCATATTGATATTTAGTTCCTAAAATACAATTTTCACTTAAGTTATTTGTTGTTGAAAATATATACGCTCTTGACAAATACTTAGAAAGCCATGACTCTGTGTTTAGACTGTGACAGACATTGCGCCATGCCCCAGTGTAGTACAATTTACCTTGACCGTCTCGTTATGCTAAACAATGTTAAAATGACAGAACTTCTTTGAAACTGTTCAGCAAAACATCCTATTTGACACTGTGACGTAAAAATTCTAGATACGAGAGAATACTATTGACAATAGATACTATTACAGGATCAAAGTAGTGATAATGTCAACATGACATCACTGTGAATAGAATGAAGAGACCAGTCCTTACTGTGCTATCACGTTTCGCTTCTCTTATGTTGTTATCTGTTTTTATCAAATCCACTCCATTTTTCAGTTTAGTGGGTTATTCTTTTCTGTGTCAAGTCATATTAATTAACTGAACCAATTAATTAATAAAATGAAAAAAAAAAAAAATTCAAATCGCATTCACTATAAAAACGTAGTGTAAATTTATTGCATTGAATCGGATTACCAATATTCAGATTGTAAGCAAAAAAAAATTATTTGACTTTAACCAATCACCGTTCGATGCTTCTCCTCAACCTGATGATCGAGAATTTGCTGTCGGAGACTTGGTTTCAACGCTCGTGTCACCTATACATTTTTAACCGAATATGTCCAATCTATATACATAACTTTCTCCATTTGATTGATTTCCTATACTGAGTTTATGGCAATAAATAGATTATTATATGGAACATTTCGTGAATTGTTTGATGTTTTTTCTGGGCATAAGGACCTTTTTTAACTTCTACTAAATCTGGAAGGACGAGGTATCCTACTAATCAGCCAGAGTAGAAAGTTCGAGATTCATTCCTTGGTTTTGCCACGAATAAGTGTCAATTCCTGGATTCGAACTTGTGCAGCAGAGGTTACGAGTATGATTCAAGTGCTTGAAACTTCAAGCTCGGTTACAACATACTCCATTTTGTGAATGCATTCCAGAAAGCTTTTTTGATTCGTTATAGATATTTAATCGACAAGAAATAAGAAAGAACAAAAGCAGTTCTTTTTATTCGTAATTACTGTAAGGGAAAGGGGAAAAAATTTGAAATCTGTACTGTACATATATTTTTGTTTAGAGAAGTATTCACCACTTGGTGCTGCCTCCCTCATGCCTACCCATGCCATGATTATTGTATATTATATTACATTCGCTGATTGTAATATTGTATTGCAGCTGCAATTAAAAGTTTTAAAGTTAAATAAATTATAGTTTAAAAAACTAAAAAAATGCTTTAATACCAAACCGAACTAAACCTGTCTTAGAAAAAATCTAATGATCTACAACTATTAGTATATAACATTTTTTGATTGGATTAGCCATTTTAGTGTTATAAACTCTTAAACATAACCAAAACTAAATTTTCGAGAAAGTTGGCGAAATTCGTCGATTTTTTAGTTGGCTTAAGAGATGTTTTTAGACGCACAATTTTATAAACTTTAATTTTGTAAATATTACATTTTTCGATTCCAAACATTTTTGTATGTATTTTTTTTGCAAAAATATGATAAAAGTACAAATATTTTAGGGGTTTTCGTGCCCCCCAAGTATTCCCTCCTTATCAAATGTAGTCACACTTTTGATATATTATTCTCAGGACCCATCGGGACCATACTCAATCATAAAACCTACCCCTATTATAAGACCCCCTTTTTGTGGGTATTTCGACTGGACTAAGTAAGAATATTATCAAGTTGCTGGAAATTGGTGAAAATTACGATGAAAGATTCCGTTACATACAGGTGAAGTTAATAAAAGCGTATTTAAAAAAATGTATAAATAAAAAACAGTTTTAATAATTTTGTGTTTATATCAATTCTTATTAGGTTATTTTGTTTCCTACGCCTTCTTTATTTGCAGTACAATTCAGATTTAGTTGAGTGGTTTTCTTCATAAAAATTAGATTATTTTCCGTTTGTCATGCTTGTTGTTCACGGGCTGAGATTAGAGTAGAATTTAAAATTTTTAATATTGTTTTAATATCTAGTAGGTAACACCCCCGTTCGAATTTAAAGTTAAAGAATTTAAAGGATAATTAAAAGATGCAGATCATTTTTTTTCCGATGGGGTCTCTTGTTGCCGTACCAACAGGTGTCTTCCATACCTCTAGTCTCTGACCACTTCGTCAGCTTATAACTTACTGTTGTTCCTGAATAGCCCATCGAATATCATTCATTACCTTTTTACACCACTAAAATAATAAACTTGAATGACCTTTGCATGTTTAAAGATCCGACCTTGACCATTCAAAGTGCACCGCCTGGGGTCAAATTGAACTGTTTTATTTTTGCTTTTTGAGTCCTTGACATGTTAAGATTACCTTGTGTTGTTTGAAATATTTTTAAATAAATTAAATCGTATTTTTTACCGTATTTTGGAAGAGTTAAAATTAAATGAATTGTTCGCGATCGCAGATATATGGAGTTCCTCTCACCGATATCTGTTCAAAAACTCTGGTTCAAATTTTTTTGTTTCTTCCTGTCGTTTTTGGGTAGTTAAATGGTTTTTGACTATGGTATATCGAAGTTTTTTTCCTGTTGCCAGTGTTGGCCAAAATTTAATCATAGCTAAAATCAAAATTGAATCATATTTATTTGACAACTAATTTTCTGGAATGATTCACCTAATTTAATAATGATTAAATCTTTCAGTCAACTAATTATTAGTACATCAAAATCATTATTAACTTAGGTGATTCATTCCAGGAAATTAGTTTTTAGATAGCTATGATTAAATTTTGATTAATTGTTAGCTATGATTAAATTTTGATTAATTGTTAGCTATGATTAAATTTTGCTTAACACTGAGCTCAAGTGTCATATCTTTTCATATTTTTTAAATAAAAGTTAACAACATTTGCAATTATACAAAGAAGTCCCGAAACATGCTGCATTAACTAATGTTATTCCTTTAACGTAAATAAAATGTTAAATAGATTTAATTGGCAATCTTGCAGTGTATCACTAAAGTCTTCGTGCGCCTGGAGCGGTTTACTTTTACACTTGTATTTTAGAGGTAGAAGAATTCTCCGGACCTTAATAAAAATCAGAATATTTTATTTAATCACAAATTTCGAATTTGTGGTTAAGTAGTATTTTCATATTACATTTCAATTTTTGATTTTAATTTAAATTAAAAAAAAAAAAAAAAAAAAATAATAATATACACTTTTACAGCGCCTCTGGCCGACCGCCCTTACCTTGGCGCACTACTGATATTTATTTATACATTATTAAAATATAGTAATTTTCCGAATAAGCAGTAAATTTTTTATTATTTAAAAAAAAAAAAACTGAAAGAGCCATAGCGATACATTATTATACATACATACATTATTATACATTATATATTATACATGAGTTATATTATTAAAATAAACTAATTTTTATGAATAAACAGTAAATTTTTATTATTAAAAAAAAAAAAAATAATAAAACTCTGGAAGAGCCATAACGATACGTTATTATACATTATATATTATACATACGGTACATTATTAAAATAAACCAATTTTTCTGAATAAACAGTAAAATGTTTTGCTACTAAAAAAATAAATAAAAACCTGTAAGTGTCATAACGAAAATGTTATCCAATGGAACACATCATAAGGTTGAAACAGTAATGGCTTCTGTACGATCTACTTTTTTATCTTAAAAATGTTTTTCTATCTATTATTAATTTTGTAGCAGCACTAGCAAATATCAAGGATACGTTTCGTTTTGTAATAGTTTTCATTACTTGAAAGTTCGCTCCATATCATTCCCATCCAAAAGAACAGATTTTGGCCCGTTCCCAGATAAATATAGTTGTAATGAATCTTTCGAAAATCTCAGCTATGATGTTAAAGCAGGCATAACCTCTTGCTCTACAGCATTCTTATTGCCAGGTTTAAGATGACCCTGTTTGCCAAGATTCAGTATTGGGTATGTTTCTTTGGTGAAAATATTTTTTTTTAATCTGCTATATCATTGATACACTCAACTGTTAGCTTATTAAAGGAGGAATCTCTATTAAATTTGATCTATTATTGAATCCAGGTCAGTCAGTAAGGGTTTATATTTTTGATTAATTATCCCAAATCCACAATCTAAAACACGTCTTTGCATAATTCGTTACGTTGCTCATTGGTTTTTGTTTACATTTATTATTCTTGATGTAATTTAATAGTCGATAAAGTTAGTTCATCAATCGACTTTTTTTCCTTTTTATCTAGGTTTGACATGAAATGATTCCTATGTAACGTTAAACTTAATAGTGACAATCTATTGCTGATATTGCGCATCCTGTACAAATTTGTAAGATTTAATCAGGACAATGTTTCATTTATTTTATGTACCAAATTTAGCTTTGAAATATATATTAAAAAAAAAAACTAATGCTTGGTTAAGCTGATATGGTGGTGTCAGGCGAAGGCACGATTACTATTAAATTAAGCATAACGCTAATGGATTTAATCCATTTGTAGCATTTTAAGATCTTGAAACTTCATATAGCAATATGTGTGGTTAGTCATAAGGGATTTAGCTTGTTATTTTCGATTTTAGGGTTGATAATTCTGAATCTGTAGGCAAGCCTGAAATTATAGTCAATATTATCAAAAAGTAGCGATGAGTCAAGCAACAGTCAATATTGTTACTTTAGAAAAACTTTTTAGTTAAAAAAAAAATCCATTTTCAAATTTCATACAAAACGTGGGTTTATTCAGTAACCTAGTATTTCCGAACTGTTCGCTCTTAAGAAAGATTAACCAAGTGCTTGATGAGTTGATGAGTTTAGACTCGTGGAATTTTGTAACATGTGCTAAATATCCTGCATGTAGCAACGTTTAGAGTGTACTTGTTGTTGGATTAAACTATGAACTAGTATAGTAGCTTAATCAGTGCTGAACCAACAGGTTGATGCCTGAGGGATCGTAGGAAGGGAGATTAGTTCTGATCCGAACTTGTTGATTTGAATTTTGGGGGTTCTGGTGGAGCTGTTTTGTCAAGGGCTATTAATGGTTATCAACATTATCTAAATTATGACTTATGTTTAATTATTATATTTATTAGGCATTTAAAAACATAAATATGTTATAAATTAGTACTCATATACAATGCTGCTTTAGCTAATAAAAAATAAACTAACACTTTTTCTTGAGGGTTTAATTAGTTTTTAAGAAAAGCCAATTTATTTTAATCTTCCTATCCGCTGTTATTGAGCTTTGGTATCTGTTCTTATTCAAATTGGTCTAGAGTCAAATATCAAATAATAAATAGTCAGCCATCTTTTTCTTAATATTCTCTCTCAATCTCTCTCCTCTCTCTCTCTCTATTTTTGGATTTTAATAAAGAAACTTTATTGAGCTACATCGTATCAATAAGTATAAACCCAATAGTTAAAATAAAATATTTTAAAATTCCTAAAACAAATCGTAACCAAAGTATTGTCTCAAACCTAATTACATATAATAACAATATCAGAGAGAATTTAAATGCCTTTGCCTCAGTATATAATTTTAACAACAAGGCATGTAAAAAAATCTAATTTAGGTTGTGAATAAATATAGACTTAGGGTATTGATAAACGTTTATTTTTAATTACTTTTAAGTTAATGAAAGACTGTCAATTCAGTTCACTTCTTCACATCAAAAAGAGACAGTGTCAGTTTTTTCGTTTAAAATATGCCGTGCGGAACTGCAATTGAGCAGCAAAGGATTTTTAACTTAAAAAGTGGCGGTATGACACAAAGGCAAATTGCACCGCTTCCAGAGTGTTGTTAAAAACTTTTTGAATTCAGGACCAGAATACTAAGGAATTGGAAGGCCTCAAGAATTTTCCAAGCATGTGAAACGCACATTTTAAGTGAAATATCAAAATCTGGTGCTTTTTCTGCCCAGATTTTGAAGCGATTTAACCTTGGATATGATGCCAGTTTAGTACGGAAATAGATAGTTGTAACCAGGTATTTAAAATATCGTAAAATTATAAGAATTTTACATTTTTTGTCTTTAATGCAATCTAGTTCTTTGGATGAAGAATTTAGGTGCAGAAGTGTTTGGTAGCAAAATTTAAAAAAAAAATCAAAGCAACTAGAACAATGGTTATGCAAAAGGCCAAGGGGCTATGTAAAATTTCCTTGCTGAAGGAAAATGTACAAAAAAAAATTATATAAATTACTAAAAATTGTGTTTTGTTACATTGCCCCTTCATCCACCTTCATATAGTAACATACTTCTTATACTCAGAGGCAGGGAGTATTATTAATAGTTTATTTAATTCTTGTTGCTATAACTCATTAACTATCTATCAGCGATGAAGGTTGTCAGTTATGGATTTATGGTTAACATAAAACTTTATCAGATTATAGGCTATATTGTGTTATCTCAGGCGTTCCGGAGCTGAGGGTACCAACACCGTTCTTTTTTGACCTCACTGGATCTTGAAATAATATTATCATTTCAAGTTCATCCACACCAAGAATGTAAAGTTTATTTATTTTACGCTAGAGTACGAATTGTATTAATTTTCAACAACTATCGAATTACAAGATCTACTCAAAATAGGTCGGAAAAAAATACGTTATTTCTTTCATGATTGGCATAACTTCATTGGTGCTTTTTGAGTTTCAAGCTAAGAATTAATTTCAACCTTTCATCACTCATGAACCTATTCCGACATGTAAAGGCGCGGGAAGTACAATTGTACTCCAACGTTTTTTCGTTTTTTTTTATATATATCTAAGATTTTTTTAAAATGAAATGATCGCTGACTTTGATTTATACATTATAGTTTTAATAAGTGTTAAAAAAAAAATAAATAATGAAATTTGACCACTCTAATTAGAAATATCAATATTCTAAAGTGTCTTATATACAAATGTACGCCTCGCGAGTGATGGAGGGTGAATCAATGGCCATTGTTAACATATTATATATAATTTGAATTGACCTGCGTAGTAAATAATTCATATGCATAGAACACTCCAGTTACGATTACGTGCGTCTATACCATGTATAGACGCACTGGCGCAACCAAGGGAGGAGCTTGGGGGGCTGAAGCCGCCCTCCCCCCCAGATAACCGAAACGACTATTTTTTTTTAATCGATAACTATGATTTTCATTTATATAGTCTCGAACAACACCCATTCCTTGTTTTAGTTTAACTAAAACATAAAAAAGTAATCAGTTTTGAGCCTTCAGGTAAACGACCGAGGGGTAGACCGATATACCATATATATATATATATATATATATATATATATATATATACAGGGTGAGTATCTCTTAGTGTAAAAAAAAAAATTGGGTGAAACTAGATCAAAAATGTAGCTAAATGCCGCAGACCTCACCTTTCTATTCCAATCCGTTGCAGATATATGATAAATCAAGACTTTTTTAGGAAACCACGTTTTTCTCCATAAACGCTGTAATATCTCCATTTTGTTTAAATATTTTTCAAATTTTGACCACATTTTCGGATTCAGCATTAAATTTTCTATAATAGCAAAGTACCTGTAACCTTGAATTTTACAAACTTGAGATCTAAAGAACAGCTTGATCTTCACCTTATTTAGGGGAGTCACAATGTCTTAATTACTTTAACGCTCACTGTTTTTGGAAAAAACTATCGACTAAACTTCAAATCTTACAAAAACTTGAAAATTTGATAACCTTTTGAATGATATGTTAAATGTAATGATTTTGTTTCAATTTCATGGATAAATTTACTTTTGAAACCGTAAAAACGTGGTGTTCTAATTTGGCATACAAATCAGTTACTTGTGTAAATAAAATATTATGACAATCCCATAATGAAAATGTGCGTTCTAAACATAAGAAACTCTTCATTGGAATAAAAAGCCAGGAAAAAAAATTATTGTTTAATAAAAAATAAAGGAAATCTGGCAATAAAGCGACACCTGAGCAGAGGATCTTATATTATTACATTTATTTATTTATTATTATTATTTATGATTTTTTTTATTAGATTTTCAATGTAATATTTTAAATCCAAAGATAATGAACATATATCTCAATTTTTCCGTTAGCATCTGAATGCAGATGATATTAAAGTATACCACTTTTTGCGGTGAATTTATGAGTAGAGTCTGCTTTTTACAAGGGAAGGCATTTCTACCGCTCCATGTGGGGTATCTTTGGTTTAATCATCTTTTTATTGCTTTCGAATAGTGTTGAAAAATCATAGTTTGCGCAACATATTGAATGATGAGATTACTAAAAATTGTTACAAAATATCCTACCACAACTTCATCACGATATTCCACCTGAAGTTCGGCAAAATATGATTTTCCAACACCATGGTGCCCCTCCACATTATTCGAAAGCAATTCAAATATAAACCAACGAATGCCTTCTCCTGTAAGAACAAACCCAACTGCCCGTAAAATTCACTTAAAAAAGTAGTATTCTTTAACACAATCTGCATTCAGAAGCTAACTGCAAAATTGAGGTCTATGTTAATTATCATTGGATTTTAAACATTACATTGAAAATATAATAAAATAAATACTAAATAATAATACTAAATAAATAAATGTAATAACATAAGATCCTCTGATCCGGTATCGCTTTATTGACAGTTTTCCTTTATTCTCTATTAAACAATAATTTTTTTCTTTGCTTTTATTCCAGTGAAGAGTTTATTATGTTTAAAATGCACATTTCCATTAAGGGATTGTCATAATGTTTTATTTACACAAGTAACTGATTTGTATGCCAAATGAGAACACCACGTTTTTTCGGTTTCAAAAGTAAATTTCTCCATGAAATCGAAACAGAATCATTAGGTTTAACATATCATTTGAAAGGTTATTAAATTTTCATGTTTTTGTGAGATTTGCAGTTTTGACGATAGTTTTTTCGAAAAACAGTGAGCGTTGAAGTAATTAAGACATTGTGACTCCCCCAAATAAGGTGAAGATCAAGCTGTTCTTTAGATACCAAGTTTGTAAAATCCAGGGTTACAGGTACTAAGCTATTATAGAAACTTTAATGCTAAATCCGAAAATGTGATCAAAATTTGAAAAATATTTAAACAAAATGGATATATTATAGCGTTTATGGAGAAAAACGTGGTTTCCTCAAAAAATTCTTTGATTTTTCATATATCTGCAACGGATTGGAATAGAAAGGTGAGGTTTGCTGCACTTTGCTACATTTTTGATCTAGTTTCACCCAATTTTTTTTTTTTACACTAAGAGATACTCACCCTGTATATATATATATATATATATATATATATATATATATATATATATATATATATATATATATATATATATATATATATACATACATATATGTTCATATATATATACATATATATATAAACCCATCCCTTCTTCTATATATATATATATATAGGTTCTTAATGTTTTAAGTTATCTAAACATAATGAACTATTGAATTATTTATACATTGATAAAATATTTTGATTAGAACAGTTAATATTAGAATAATAATGTTAATAGCATTATTGCTTTGCTGAAATATTCCAAATATAAAAAAAGAAAAGGAATTTAACAAATGCTGTTAACTGAATACCTAGATTATTAAATAAACTAATTTATATGTTTAAATATCATTATAAGAAGCAATTGTAAAATTAGAAGGATTTAAAATATGATATCCGGTCTTGTGAATCGAATCTTCTGGATCGAAGCCAAAAAGCCACTGGCTGAGACACCATTCTTGAATCAATAAAATAAAATAAAATCGATTGTCTTTCTTTGTCGATATGTTCATTTTGTTTATTTTTTTACTTATATGTTGTAATTTCCTTGGAACAGCCGCGGAAACTTTAATAAAGACGAACCTCGTGTTTTTGTCACGGTTGGTGGAGCCTTTGATGAGGCATTTATTTTTCAATCTGTTGAATTGTTATTATTTCTTCTAACAACAATCTCCACGTGCCTGTGTCTTATGTCAACGCTAACCAATTCCTTGTTATTGAACCACGGGATACGTTGCATGCTCAGCGAGGGTAGGCTTTCCAACCGCTGAGAATAATTATTTATAAATAAAATAAAATAAATTAATTATAAATAGTTGTCCGTTTTTAAATCCTTAGATCAAAAGAGATTTTTTTCTGTAGTCTAGAACTACCATTTTTGTATACAGGAATACGACTGTTACACCTGAGGACAATGGAGCAAGGCCGATGAGGGTATTTGCTTTATTAATAAAGAGCGGATATCTGTTTCCTGTCAGGTGATTTGGTACTCATGGTCTATAGAAATATGAACAAGAGTGTTTAAATGAAGCGAGTAGACATGACGATGGCTTAGGAATTCTATTGGGTTGTCTAGAAATTTGTGATGGTTTAAAAAAAAAAAAAAAAAAAAAAAAAACTATTAACCCGATTTGAAAATAATTTTTTGATCAAAATATGCTGCATTACTCTCAACACCAACGTGTTAGCCATTCCGTCTAAATATTGGGTTGGTACAAAAATAATGCTTGTGTATATACTTTTGTTTAGGCAATTACTTGCCAAGTAAACAAATATAATACCTTAGTCTTGTTAATGGGTTATAAACAATGGTTGTTATTTCCTCAAAGATTAGTTTAGTTTGTGTTACATTTTATATGAATAAGGACTCCTGAAATTCACAATGTCCAAGACTAGATTTTCGTCAAATATTTTTTTACGATTTCAAACCTGGTCGATGTGCAGCCGTAACATATAAGTCTGAATTATTTTCTCAAAAACAGGAAAATATTACGAAGAAAGCAAATGAAGGTACAACAAATTGGCTGGGCATTTGATTATAGGTAAAAATGATTGACAATAAGAGAAATAAATCCTTACGAATTTCTCTTGCTATACAAATATAATTGTATATTATTAAAACAATAATTTTAAACTTCTTTTTTTTTTTTTTTTTTTTTTTTTTTTTTTTGCGGTCCAGCCTTCTAAGGACTACGCAAATATTAATTAGGAAGGTTTGTTGACACTCTTCATTCTCCTTTGCTGCCAGTACGCTCTCATTTGGGAAGAAAATCGTTCTTTTCTTTCTTGGGTCCATTTGGTCCCCGTTCTTCCTTTAGGTTTTTGGCATTCAAAGACCTCTATTCACACAGTTCTTCTGTAATTTTGTACCTATCCAGGAACTGTTTCATTGTTTTACCAAACACATGGTTGCTATTTTTCATGCTCAGGGCTTTAGTATAAATTTTAAACTTCTTTATTGATGTGAATTTTTTCTTTTTTTTTAATTTTGATTTTTTGTTAAATGGACGTTGATTCGTCAATATTTAGCCCGTTCTTCAATAAAGATGAATTAATTATTAACCATTTTATTGGGGTATATCCATTGTTAGGAACTTCAGTGGAAGGAACCAACCAACATTCTGTACTGTTTTTGCTATGGAATTGATAATCTCAGTCTCTGGATCAGGTTTTATAGCGTAATGAATTGTAAAATGTTTTTAAATAAATCATATATGAGACATGATTTAATTAAAATAATTGTTGATGAGAATAATTTTCGATATATTCTGCTTTGATTGCTATTGTAACAGTATAGGCGACTGAAATTCAACACGCGGGGGTTCGCTTGGAACTGTAATTACTGTTTAGATGTCTTGTTTAGTCTGGCTATGGAACTCCAACTTACTTGTAAGTTTTTCAGCAGTCATTATTCCTAGGTAGGTAAACACCTACCTCTTTAATTATTAATTCATGTAACATTATTAGTACATTTAAACAAAAAAATAAAACAAAAAGATATAAAATATAAAAAATAGAACTTTAGAAAAAGTTAGTAATTATTTCGCTGCTTTACAAAATTTTATTTTTTTTTCAAAGCGTTACAAATTAAACCTGCTTATTTTCAAATCAGGTATGATTTTATAGGATAATATTTTAAAGAAATAACAAAACTAAAACCAAAATAAACTAGTTATTTATGTTATAATAATTAGTTGAAAATATTAATTCTGAAATAATTTTCTATTGATTCTGAAATCTTTACTGTACTTGTTTACAGAGTTTTATGTATTCTTGACTCCATCGTTAGCCAAAACGTTGTTGAGGGTGAAAAAAACGTTACAAATAAATTGAGCTTAAAAAAGTTAATTATTAATAGAGTAGAGAAGATAGTTTAGGGCAATAGAAAAACTGTATTGCAGATTTAATTTGCCTACGAATAAGAGGGAGAGACACGTTACAGCGTAACTTTTTTCATGTAACCCAATATAGCTCTTCAACAACAGGTCCTAGCGACAAATGTTATATAACAAAAAATATTCTCTACTAAATTTCTGATGAGAAAGCTTTCGACAAATTTTAGATTCGAGCAAAACCAACAGAGGTAGAACGTGACGAAAAGCCAAAACTTCAAAATCTTGACAAATTTGTTTTTTTACATTCAAACTAATATAACTCCTAAACGGTTGGTCCTAGCGACAAATTTGATAATACAAAAATATTCTCTATTAAATTTCTGATAAGGAAACAAATTTTCGATCCGAACAACAACAACAGAGCTTGAGCGTTTTAAAAATGTTACTTTTTCGTTGAGGGTAAAAAAAAAACGTTAAACCAAAAAAATATAGACCTTCATCCAAAACATATGTCGAAATTATAAAATTTAAATTTAAATTTACGACTTCAAAGTCCGTTTGGAATTTTACCGCTGTCTTACATAATTTTATTTTTTCCGAAATATTATAAATTACATCGGCCCATTTTCGGATCAGGTATGATTGTGATAGAGAAATTTGAAATCTTTGTGTTTTTATACTGAAATATTTTACTATACTTTATGTGTTCTCGACTTCATTACTAACCAAAACGTGACCTGATAAGTTTTAAAAATTTACAACTGACTTCAGTGTTGAATTCTTCGTTGGGTTAAATGGAGTCTGGCATTAGATTTTTAAAAAGTATTAACCAACTAATGTTTTTTTTTATACTTTTTATTTGTTTTATACAATATATTTAGTTTATAAATGTTCAGTTTTGGTTCGAATTACCTTACTAGGAATTTATTTTCATTGATATTCATAATTTTTCTAAAGTAGTCCAGTGAATAAACATATTATAGAGTGCATGAAATATGTGATTATTTTTGACCTCAAGGGCTTCGTTAGGAGTAGCTACAAGGTAAACATATTAAAAGTCCCCGCCCCTGAGCTAACATTGGGGGGGGGGAAGGTCCCATTTTGGGGTTTTTCGATTATATCTCGAAAACGGTGGACTATAGAAAAATTTATTTCAAATTAAAATTAAAGCTAATTAAATTTCCTATAAAATGGTTTATATCCATATTTGTCAAACTTCCAACTGTTTTCGAGATATACGTTATTGAAAATCGATAATTTTCGCACGAAAATAATTTTTACCTCGATTTTTGTAAAATATCTGCTTCTAGTGCCTTCCACGATCGTTTCTCAGAAAATATGTTAGAATTAAAGTTGTAGAGCATTAAATTTACTTTAATTTTATTTATACGTTTCTGGCACTTGAAGGAAATGTTTGACCAAAAGTGAGGTTAAATTTTTTTTTCTCCAATATTATACATTTTTAATAACGTATATCTCGAAAACCGTAAAAATTTCGACAAATATGTATAGAAAAAAATGCATAGGAAATTTAATTAGCTCTAATTTTTATCGGTAGCATATTTTTCTAGAGCCCACTGTTTTCGAGATATAATCGATAAACCCAAAAATGGGACCTCCCCTCCCCCCTCACCTTAACCTCACCCCCAGGGGCGGAGACTTTTAGTATGTTTATCTTCTAACTATTCCTAACGAAGCCCTGAGGTAAAAAATAATCGGTTATTTTATGCACTCTACACCCCGCATTTCAGCACTCATTGACTAGAATAAAGGGTGAATAAAAAAAAAAAAATGTTCATCGGAAGAATCTTTTTTTTATTTTTAAAATTGACAATATCTAATATTGACATTGTGCCTGTTGTGTTTCAGAGTTATGTAAAGAAAGTAACCCCCTGACCCATCTCTATAGATTTCTTAGCTCTCCGAAATAGTTCTCCGTGATGTTTATTGTTTTGTTGGATCCTAGCTATATCTTACCGCTTGTCATATAAATACTACAATGCCAAAGCTCCCTTGGATATTAACGTATATTTTTGTGTGTATATTTATAAACCGATACTATTTTTGTTTACAGGATGAGATTCTGGTTATTTGTATATTCTTATTTTCGTTTTTATTGGCTCTTAATATATCAATATTTACCACAATATTTATAAAAAATATATTCGCATTGCGCGGCCAGTATTTTTTCATGTTTTATAATTCTATTCTAGCTAGAAAATCTATTTTAAAATTATTATAAAAAATTTAACTAATTTAATTTGAAAAAATCTTAAATAATATGAATATTTAGTTTAACTTTAAATATCTAAACTGCGCCAAAATGAATAGGGATATGCCTTATTTATCCCTTATCCGGTCATTTAAATTAAATTAGCCAATATATTCAATATTAGTAGGATACAACAAAATAGAAAATACAAACCAAAGGCGAAACATTTGTTAATCCTTTTATTTATAACAAGTTTTCTTTCTCGTATTTTAATCCAGTTGTACTTTCAATAAACATGGAAAGACATCATCTTGAACCCGATGTTCGCAAAATTATAGTGAGAATGCCTAATCAAGGTCACCGACAAGTTGATATTGCAGAGGCGGTTGGCGTTTCCCTGAGTGTCGTATCCTGGGCTTTAGTTCGATTCCGAGAGACTGGGAGTGCCAATAGAAGGCCGTGCAGTGGATCGCAACGTATTAATTCTGAAAGAGAGGATAGAAATATTTTTATCACTGCCAGGAGAAACCCTTTTCATAGTGCACGCCAGATCCTCAATTAAGTTGAACGTGTTTTACCTAGACTTTTATCATTTCTGGAAGACAACGCTCCTGGTAATTTCCCGTCTGCTCCTTCCCCCATTGTCTCCAGACCTCAATCCTATTGAGCACATGTGGGGCGCGTTACAGAGAAGGCTTTTTGATCATTATCCGCCGCTAATTGACCTTTGACAACCGAGTGCAGCATTGCAACATCTCTGGGGTGAAATTCCTCAAGAAACCTGTGACAACATTATTAATAGCATGCCTAATAGGTGCACACAGGTTTTGGCTTACAGAGGGCATTATACAAGATATTCATTGTTTCCAAAAACTAATCTGTTCAATAAAACAAATAATGCAACTAAAACGTTTTATTTTTGTTATTTTTTAAAACCCATTAATTGTATTTCATTTCGGCAAAAAACATAATAATTTCTGATGAATATTAATGCAGTTTAAAATAAAAATAATACAAAAATGGTAGGCATAGTAAATAACACAAAATTAGCAATATCCCTATTCATTTTTGCGTAGTTTATATGTAATGAACTGAGAAAGAAAATGTTACTCTTTAAATGTAAAAATCTAGATTTATTTGTGTACTATTTAAATTATTTTCTATGATCAAAATATAAACTATAGTGCACTATGGTTTTACGTATAGAATATTTTAGGAATTACAGAATTCCTTAATGACTCCACTGTTAGGGTTTCGCATCGAAGAACTCGCGAATCCCATTTTTAACCTCATTTAAGATGATGAATTTTATTAATATTGTTCAGCATTTTTTCTTATGATGTATTTTCTATTAAACTACATGTTTCGGGAATAATTCACCCCATCTTTAGGTTACACTAAAATAGCACATTTTATATAAACACATCTTACAACTCATTATAAAAAAAATACAAATTAACAATTAAATAATTGAAATTATTATCTATTTTGCTTTCTACATCACATAGCCAATGTTCGAATTGCTACTATAACTCTTACTGTATTATAGTGCAATTTATACATTTTTTAATTATGTCATATTAAATAATTTTACTTTTTTTAAATATTTTAATTTATTTACTATATTTATACAAGACTAAAACGACAAGAAACAGATTACTTTAACATTTATTAGACAAACTTTCAAAGCTCCCAATTAACTAAACCATCCAATTCATCTCGTATCCAATCCTTACAATCCAAAATCCTCAATGCTCCTTACTTTGTCACCAATAAACTTGTCCATAAAGATCTTTATGTTCCATATGTTGCTGATTTAGCCCCTAACCAGATACCTATCCTTTCGTAGTAAGCTCTATAACAACTCAAATCCTATAATTTCACAACTCGCTTCCCACACCGTTCCCTATAATCCTCCGAGGCGTCTGAAAAGAAGATGACCCGGAGACCTTGTATAGAATTTCTATTGAAGTGCTACTGATAAGTAGTTCTTTTCAAGTTTCAAGTTATTGCAAGCACTATCAACACATTTACTTAATGCATATATTTTGTATAGTTGTAAATTTCAATAAATCGATATGAAAAATAATAAAAAATTTACAATATTTTAGTATTTCGTTTCAATTGTTTTGTTATATTTGTTTTATAGTTTACAACTTTGTTTTATTGTTGTACTTTTTTTTTTTATTTAAATAGTCTTCATTTTTTTGTATTATTTGTTTTATTTTCATTATTGAGAATTTCTGTATTAACGAGATTGAATTTGTGTCTCATGTTTTGTGCGTGGTCCAGTAACGCAGTTTAGTTGTTTTCTTTTTTGTTTATTCTGTTACATTTCTATGTTGGTTTAATCTTAAACACAAATTTTATCATTAATACCTTTTCTGTGGCTGGTTGAAAGAAAAGCTGTATTCCATCCAAATCAGCTAGTTTTTCTCTTGTATAGACAGAGGTTTGGTTCCTCTTGCTGAAACAAGATTTGCTTTCTGTTGTACTTGGATATAGCTGAACCGGAACGTTCGTTCTCTGCTGTTCCGAATAAAGCCTCTTCGGTAACAACTGCAATACTTTAAAAAAAAAAAAAAAAAAAAAAAAAATATATATATATATATATATATATATATATATATATATATATATATATATATATTTGCTATAGTTTTATTACTATTTTTTTTTTAATTCTCAATATTAAAACAAGACCAAGAAGTTTTTGTTATTGTTAGACACCCAGGGTTGAAGTGGGCATGGCCCGGGATCATGGCCAACGTGACCACGCCGTTGAAAAGTCTTCATAAATATTTTTTCAGGGGTAGATGATGAAATAACTCTTTTTGTCCTCTTTGATATATTGAAAATATTTTAATTAGTACTGATGCTTTTATGGCTTTCAAGGAATAGAAAAACTGTATTACTCAATAATGTTGTGGAAATAATCACCTGCATTCCGCTTTAGTTCGAGGTGAAATATTCCTATATTTACAAATATCGCAGATCTAGAGAGCAGTGGAGTTGGAGGTCAGAGATGATAGATTTATCGATATGTATATAGACGATCATGGAGGCAGAGGGCAAAGGGGTAGCGAGGTAGCTGTGGCAGGGCTACACTAACCAGTGACAGCATCTGATCAATAACATCTGCCTCTTCTCATCCGATCTAGCAGGCACTATCCAGCCTGGATCTATTATAGCTATAGGTTATTATACGATATCATGGCGACCACTAAGGAAATATAATTCCTTTTTAGTTTTAAACATTCCAAAAAAAAATTGATTATCTATCCGTTATTAAAACGGTTATTTTATTGTAAATTCTATCAAAACAAAGAATGGCCGAAGTCCTATTTATTAAAAAAACTCAGAAGTTTAGATACTGCGCTCGGTCTGTTAGCGACCTCGGCTGATATCCTGTATAATGAAAATGTTATTTCATATTTGAATATATTATAACACATTTATATTTCCAGTAATAATCTCTCTGTTCGCACTGCAATCTCAGATTGTTAAAAATGGACTATAATCGTTATTTACCTCAACACTTCAAATAATTGGACAAAATAAATAAAACTGAAATTAAATATCACAGCAAATGCCTAATACTCTCAGTCTTGGAAACGCCAAATCAAACTTTTACGCGGCAGGCTTCAAGAGATTAAAGTGTCGATTACATTAAGTTCACTGGCTACTATCTGGCGAGTTCACTATCTCATAGTTAACTAGCCCAGTGTAATCGCGTTCACTAGGTAGTCAGCAGATTGTGGACTATAAAGAGCAAAGTTGAATTTCGGGCTGCTTTACTCTCTACTCGCTGGCTTTTTGACTTATTAGCTAGTAAACTGTGTGTGATCTTGGTCGCTGGTGGGCTAGCTGCCAGTATCTCCTTATCATATGGTTTCAGTTTCTAGAAAATTTCGACGAAATATAATTCAATATATTCAAAAACAAGTTTAAAAAAATAAATAAATAATAGAAGAAATTAGGGGACAGAAAAGTGTGGAAAAAATCATTTACTGAAAGTATGGTGCCTTGAGCAGTTTTATGAAAGAGTTGAAGGAGGAAGATGCTTTGGCATTCCGAAATATTTTTAGGTTAAACTGTACCCATTTTGATGATTTTACATTGATCAATTTGATTAATTTTACATTGATTAAGTTGTCAAAAGTAAAGGCAAAGTTTTACTTAAACCTATGATGAATGAGTTAAAATTAATGCCTGGCCTCTTGAGTCAATTGTCCATTCGAATATCATCTCGAAAAATTGAAAGTTGTGGAAGAATCCACTTTTCATCTTTGCTTATAGGAAAAATAAAAATCTTGTATTATCTGTACATATATGAAGCCACTACCTGTCACAGAATGTACCCCCTTTATCATGTCATAATAAAACCTGAGGGATCGCAATGACCTTATGTGCTTCGTAAGAAGCTTTGAATTCATGTGGGATATCTAAAAGGCTAGCAATGTTGAAAAAACTTCGAGATGAAAAATGGGGCTCACCCTTACCTTAACAGATAATACTAATAATATTAAATCATTGAAGTCAGCGGAGTTGAGTAATAGGTGTATAGTGGAAGATGTTCAACACTTGTGAAGGGAGGTGCCAGAAAAATGTATTCCGAGATGGAAAACTTTTGGATGGAATTTTTATTGGTTGTGAATTATTTCTTCATTTTTTCATATTACATCTAAATATACATCCATCGATGTGTACCAGCTGTAAGGTGATTGGTGTGGTGAAACCTACACTAATCGAGTGTACAAAACTTTTCTCTTTATAAAATATAATTAAGACACTATTGTGAATTTTTAGACACGATGAAGAGAACATGAACCATCTCATTTCATGTTTAAAGAGGCAAACGTTTACAAGAGTAGTCAACCATACTTTCTGTTATTTCGGCCGTGGTTCGGCTTCGAAGTCAAAGAGACCCCTCCTGGGGCCTCTTAAAGTGGGTATCCTTAATTGGGGAAAACCTGCCGTGAGTGGGATTGAGGCCAAATCCCCTCCTTTCACAACCGTTGCCCCAGTAACAGTACATCCTTACCTAAGTACTGAACCCAAGACCCTTCATGCGTTGATAGTGGTACAGGTTTTATTATTTATTTTATTAAACCATACTGCGACTAGCACCAGTGATCTATGACCTGGGTTGAGGTCATATAGATAAATAAATAAATATGACTGTTCATGTAGATTGCCAGATTTTAGGTAGCGCATAGATCTGGGAATTAAAATAGGATAATTATATATTATTATTTTGTCATTTTGAGACGATTTTTTATTAAAAGAAGGGAAATGTATACAGTTTAGAGACTAGACATTGGATAGAGTGTTACAAAGGAAGCTGAATCTAATTTTACACTCACACCCTGAGTAGACCTGTCTCTGAGCAGTCCCCCCTGGTGTCTACTTACTCCACTACTCTCACTGGGTACAATATCATTTAATTCTTGAAACACTTATATATTTCTTATTTTTATTACGTTTAATTCAGTATCAAAAATATTATTTTTGTTACGTTTTTCTGTTTTAATATGGATCTCTTTTAATGTTAAGTCACGTTTTATGTTAACATTAAATGTTTAGAATATGTTTTATGTGGACATATTCTTAGGATTAAGTCCTTGTTGGAATCATTTCAATCAGCCGCTTGTTATAGCTTAGAAGTATGTAGAACGAAATCAGGTATTTAATTTAGTAATTTTAGCTCAGAATTATTCTCAGAAATTATCTATTCTACTAAAAATTTATGGCTGTAATAGTTTTATCCAGCCAATTGCAGGTTGGATTAAATGTGAACCTCTGAATTGGCGCATGCTTCCATTTTAAAGTTCATCGTGACTAAGTTTTCTTCCTATCTATTTCCAAAAGCATTAAGAAGCATTTAAACAAAATATGGCCTAGAACCTTCTAACATTAAACTGTTACTTTATTTCTACAAACAGTTTCTTCAACAAGACAACTTAAGCTCAGTCAGACATCACGTTTACGATTATTGCTATTTTAAATTTCATTAAATACACTCAAACATCCGAATTCCCTTATGTTGACTAGATGTTAAATTAGCTACTCGGTGATCAGGTCCAGGTACAATCTGTTGGTGATATGTCAGTCACCTGCCGACCGTGAGCTGCCATGATCTGTGGATCCAGATCGATTTGTAACTGTCCTTGAACACGAGTGCTGGAACGTAGTTGGTGGGAAGGTCTCTTGCATGTAGGCCCAAGGGATCAAGCAGTGTCTTATAACTAGCATGGAAACACATTTTTATTTTATTTTAGCTGCTGTAATGGAATGCTAATTAAACCTAATAACGTATAATGTTGTAGAATCTATAGCATCTATATCCATGATAATGTTTTCGATGAGTACTGTTTGAAAGAAGTAGAGGTACATTAACTTCTGGGATATGTAATCTATAAGGATCACCAATATTTTTTTAATTATTTATTAATATTTACAACTGTACAATATATAAATATATGTATAAGTAATACAATCAACAATATATAAATAAGTAAACATGAGAAAAATGGTTACCTGACATATCAATAACTTCCCATCAGTAGCACTTAATAAAAGTTTTACATTAGATGGTCTCTAGGCTCCTTTTATTTTCTTGTTTTCAAAGGCTTCAGAAGGTTATTGAGTGGGAAACAAGTTAAGATACTTGTGTTTATGTTTATTTAGACGTTATGGAGTTTACTATGAAACGATAGGTATCTGTTTTTGGGCTAAATCTGCAACATATGGAACATTAGGATCTTTATGAATGGATTTATTGTGAGAGAGTACGGATCATTGAGGATGTTTCGAATGTTTTTGATTGTAAGGATTAGATATGAATTTGATGGTTTAGTGGAGTCCTAAAGCTCAACTCAGTTTCTCCAAATATTTCTTATTACTGCCATGTAAAGAGTCTTTTGTAATAAATTGGAAGCTTTGAACATTTGTCTAGTCAATGTTGGAAAAGTCGAGAACATCGGGCAGTTTCTTATCGTTTTATTTTTGTAGGTATTTTGTCCAAATGAAGAGTCGCAGGTAGCGGATCTGTTCTACAGGGGTGAAGGTTATTTAATGAGATTTCTTTGGGAACAAGAATATAAAATGAATACCAGACCTCGAGAATTGTTTAAAAAAAATTTTTGAAATCTTAAGGATTATTAAACCAACCAACCATTTAACGAAATATTACGTGACCCATCAAATACTGCTTTATAATACTGCATGATCCCTTTATTATAGGTTTTAAATGCAATGAATCTCTTATCCTTTTACTCGTGTCCATATGTTCTGAAAATACGTTTATATTGGATCAGTTTCTTTATCGCCAGGATTGCCAATATACTGAAGTTGTGTTATCTATTACGCAAACTCTCCTAAAATTAATTTACTGATAAGATAAATACATAATCTTTAGATAACTGTGGCTACTATTGATTGATTTCAATGTTCCTGTTTTCATTCGACGTGTTCGGGGTACTTTATACTAAAAGAATTTTTTTTTTTTTTTTTTTAAGGTTCATTAAAAGTATATACTGTGAAATAACTGTGAAAAAGGAAATAGAGGGTACGGTATATAGAAACTGTATGTGTTATAGGCCATTTGCATACTACCTACCTATAACATATGGCATGCATATTTTTATACTAATAAGATTGTATAGTATGTCCACATTAGTATTCTATACTTGAGGCGCCTAATTGCAAAATGTAGCAAATCCACCGAAAATCGAAATTGAGTTTTATATACCGTTCGATCCAGCTCCTTGCCGCGCAGAAAACAGACTAGGTTTTAGGTTTAAAAACGAAGGAAAAGTTGTTCAAATCTACAATTAAAAATCACGTACTGTAGCAAAAGGGAGTAAAATCATGCCTATCACAGTACCAAAACGGAGTATCTCACAATATGGCCATATTATGCTTATTATTTGTCAGATTTAGGAGACACAAACGAGGTGGAAGAAACAAAATTAGCTGTTTAGAAAAGTTACCTGTTCTTGTGATCGTAATTACAATTGACTAGTCCATTTTTTAATTTATAATTCATTTTTTTTGTTAAACTAAACTAACAAATGTTTTTGAACATTATAAAAAAGTTTTTAGGTAGCTATTTGTTTTAAATTTTTAAGTTGCCTATTAAAAAAAACAGTCAATAATATTTTGATACTACTACGTAGTTCAATACTTTATTGGAATAAAATTTCGTTTTTATGTTTTTATTTCGTTCCTCAATAATCTAAAAAATATTCGCATTTATGTATACAAATATTTTCTAATGATAAATTGTTTGTAACCATTTTCAAAGAAGTTTTACTAAAAGTCTGTCTAGAAGTGAGATAAGGAAGATTAATAATTTGTTTAGGAAAATGTGTATTGTGATTATATAGACTAGTCCATGTTTTTAATGTTCACCAAGCTAATAAGAAACATTTTTGAACGTAAAATATTTTTTTTAATCTATCATTTCAATTCTATAAATCAACTCAACACATTTATTTATTTCATTATCAAAAAGGAGCAAGTCTCAAACTGTTGAAAAACGCAGTAAGCCCCCAAAACTGATGCAAAACGGAGTAATTACAGAAGAAAAACCAATTAAAAAAAAAAAAAAAAAAAAAAAAAAACGGGACTTTTTTACGCTTGCCCAACTAAAGCCATCTATTTTTCTGCTAATTATACAAGGAAAATTACATTCATATCAATTGGGCATCTTGCTATGGTTTTTTGCTTCTGGTGAAAAATTTACAAATCTGGTTTTCTACGTTTTGCAATTGGACGCCTCACTTATTTTAATTCTTTCACATATTTTTATTTAATTATCTTTATTTTAAGTCATATCGTTTTTCATTCTTACGTTTTAGAAAAAGAGTTGAGAGAAAGAGAATGTTTTAGGCCCAATTCACACAGAACGGACGTGGCGCTTTTGTCTCTTCGGACATAAAAACAACATTAATAAAAATTGATATTGGAGTTACATACATACACACCAACAATTTAACTTTTTTTAACTGAAACATTACCAATTTAATTTTTTTTTTGAGGGGGGGGGGGTTGGCGGGTTTTCGGGAAAATCTGTTGAATTTTTTATGTCCGGTTCCCCCCCCCCTTCCTCCCCCCCCCAAAAAAAAAATTAAATCAGTGATGTTTCACCCCTATTAAATGTTTGTATATATGTATGTAACTCCAATATCAAATTTTATTAATGTTGTTTTTATGTCCGATTCACCCCTTACCCAAAAAAAAAAAACTAACTAAAAAAGAAAAAAAAAACTCGTGGCGAAGAAGTGGCGTGCCCCTTCTTGTACGCCACGAGAGACGGCAAAGAAACGTAGCGAGGGCGTGGCGCGGACTTCTGTCACTTCCGCCCCTCTCCTATTAAACAAACGTTCCAATTCACACAGAACGGACGTGGCAGAGACGTGGCGCTGACTTTATTTAATAGGACAAACGTGGAAGAGACAAAAGCGCCACGTCCCTTCGGTGTGAATTGGGCCTTAATGAGGTCTTACACGATAAGCTAAACTTTCGCTCTATAACCATAATAATATAAAGAGTGTATCTGGGGTCACCTGCGGTGTAGTGGTTAGCATAGCAACCTACTAAACCCAAGATCGCGGGTTCGCAGCCCGGCAGATGACCTTAGAATTTTTTAAAGGGAGTAAAAAATCCTTAGCTATGCCGTCCTTCGGAAGGGACGTAAAATGGGGGTCCCGAGCCTGTGCGATGTCAGGTACTCGTTAAAGATCCCTATCCTAATCATACCTGGATAGGCAAAATTTAGGACTCCCACCATAGCATAGTCCGATTAGCCATAGCAGTATAAAGTGACGTTAAACGAAAGAAACAAAACAAACAAGAGTGTATCTATTGCCCCCAACTATCTTCCCTATGATTATAAAGTATTGATTTGTTAATTTTGCTTTATAATTTACTTGTATCACCTGTCCCAGCTTCCTACACTCTCATAAGTAAAGAACTTTTAGAGATAATTTTAACTAATCATATAAGGTTTATTTGTTCATCGATAAATATCTTGTATTGTAGCATTCAATTAAGCATTATTTCCTCAATGAAATTCTCACGCTTGGCAGTAAATTTACCCTGGTTAAAATTGCACTGATTTGGTGTTTGAAGATTGGGTAAATGCATAATTAGACATCTAATTTTTTTCTAAGATTTGGTAATCCAGATGGACAGAGACTATTATGTGATTTTGACGGATAATACACTGCAATATAAGTGCTAACAATAAAATCATATCAGTGCCCATGAATCAGATTTTTACATACAATGTTATAAATAAAGGGTCGAAATTTTGGTCTGGTAATAATTTTTACACCTTGAAATAGTTTTATTCATCTTGTTGGATTTTAATTTCAACCAGAAAAGTTTATGATATTTTGGCAAACCTCGTTTATACTACTCAACATTGTGCATTTAAATTTTCATTATTATAAATTTTATTATTGCTAAACCTTCCTAGAAATATGACAATGATGTACATAGTTAAAATTTGGTTCAGTAGTTTTACTATTGTAAACTCTATTGCGGAATGTTGCTAACCACATATTGGTCGATTTTCAAACTTCACTGGCTCCACATATTTAAATATTTTTTAATAACTTAATTGAATATAAGAATTTAATTTTAATTTATATTAACCACTTATTCACTGTGATGACAGATATATATTAAATATTTTTTTATCGAATACTTTTATAGAAGTAAGTACCTGAAACTCAGAAAAGAATCGTTGTTATCATTCAAGTATCTTTTATTCGAAAATTTATTTATTGCTAGTTAACTTAATAATCCAATCCAGCTTCTCATGAAGTGTTATTGTACTGAGTAATTATCAGAATATAGAATGAGGTCAGACCACATTTGTGTCCTCTTCTTGGAAACCTATCTGTCTATATTGTTAGTCTTATAGAATATTGATATCATCCTTATTATTAATTCTATTATGGTCTTCTTTCCTTTACCGGAATAATTGTGTTATAACAAACATTGTGGTGAACATTTGCTTTAAAAAGTTCGTGCACTAGAAACTTTGATGGAGTCATATAAAATCATTGCTTTGACTGATCCCCCTTAATAACCTTCCCTATTTGGAGTACACTAAACCCTAAAAAAAAAAGGAACTCAATTTCTCCTTGACTCGGAAAAACAATAAATTATGTATATGCATTTCATGCATATAATGAATATTTAAATTAACAATTAACGACTAGGAACAAAGTTGAGAGGAAGTAGGGGTTTCTAAAGTGATTTTTTTTATTTAAATCAATACAATATAGCTCCTAAACGGTAAATCCTAACGACGATTGTTGTTTAACACAATATTCGCCATAAAATTTCTGATTAGGAAACTGTCGGCAATTTTTCGATCCGAGCTACACAGGGCAAAAAAAGTCTTGAAACTGTTATGTAATGAAAGAAAACAATAACAACAGATTATACTCGCTATGGGCTTTGAGGGCAAAAGTCAGAAATAAAGTTTCATGATTAGAATTTATTTTAGTATGTAATTAGCATTCATGATGGAAGCTATTAACGAGCTAATTGTTTCCTTACGAAATCAGACAATCCTGTGAGGGAAATTGGGAGGACTGTTACTACACAGTATCTTAAATTATAAAAATATATAAAGCATTAGGCTGTGTATCCTGCAGACCACGGAACGGGCGTCCACCAAAAATAAATAAATTTCTCAAACGGGAAATTTTAAAAACTGTCCCTGATATACCGAGCACTAGCGCTTCGAAAATTGCTACAAACTTGTCTCGCGGCTATGGTGAATAAGTTATGGAAAAGTGGTTTATTTGGTCAAATCGCTAGGGGATCTTATTTTCTCAGACGAACGTCGGTATAAAATTTTTGGCTTATATGACCGTCAAAAAGTGTAGCTAAAAGCGAAAAAAAATATTGGAAACAAGAAACTATTAAACTATTTAAATTAACAAAAATTCATAAAAATTTTACATTCTTAAGGGTGAAAAAAAAAACGTTAAAAAGAACTACAGACCACCAGGTATATGACATAACCATGTCAACAATTGGAAGATTCAATTTAAGGGATGGTTTAAACTTGGGCAGTTATCTAGGAGCCCTATTCGTTTTAGCTTCTATTAGGGCCATTGGGCAGGTAGAGCTATATGAAGGTTGTCCATGAAATTCAGGATGGTGAAAAAGATTCTGATGAAATTTGGCGTCGGAAATCTTTATTTTCAAAACTTATTATTATTTACTATGCATATTAATGTTACTAATTTTAATGCAGAGAATTACGTTGTAGAGTTAACACAGAGAGTAAATAGCTTATCTGGGTAATAGAGCGGATCTATAATGTAGCCAGTACTGAGAACTAATCGCCCTGTGATTGATTACTATGCAGCGGGGATAATTAGATAGCCTGCATTGTTCTATCTTGATTACATACCTAATCATCAAGGCTTATCCAGAATTATCCATATTATTATTATCGGTATGATTGGCATTTCTGGAGTAGTGCGGCTCCTGTCCAGTCGAGAAACTTCGAATATGTCATCGAAGTTGGCCATTGAATGGAAAAGTAAACTTTACTCTGGAACATACTGTACCCTAAGAATAGGAATAATGCACAGCTTGTGGTACAATTGTCTGATCGCATTATTTACAAATCAAAACATCAGAAATGACGACACAAATTATTGATAGAAAAAAAAATGCAATCATATATAAAAAACAAAAACAAATCTAAATATAAGAAAAAAGAAAGAAGAAGAAAATGAACTTTATTCTGGGACAACTTGTTCCCTAAGAATAACATATGGGTGAAATCGTCTGGCTATGATAATTCATTAATAGTTACATTATAAGCTACAAAAATGGGAAATCTAGTAAAAATATACAACTTACCTAATATAATAGTATAATAATACCTACTACATGAATATTCATATTTTACATTTGTTGGGAAGAATGAAAATTCAGGAGGTAAAGAAATAGACGATGTTTAAGGGAAGTTAGAGAGGAGAATTTTCGAATTGAGGTGGGCCATGAATTCCATAAAGAGGAAGCGCGGTTGATTAAGGATTTTTCCAAGGATTCAGTTTGATGCGCAGGTGTGTACGGGTTGGTGGATTGGGTTCCAGTATTAAAGAGTTGGATGGAGGAGAGCATAGTTAAGAGGTCATGAATATAGGTGGGTTTTTTAGTTTTCAAGGATCGAAAAATGAATGAAACTATGATAGATATATACTTAACTTATCACACATTTGCTCAAGATTGATTATCAAGAAGGTGGAAAAATAAACTATGTTAAAAAGAAGTTAGGGAAGAAGCTTTACGAATAGGAATGGGTAGAGAATTCTGAAAGGAAGTAAATCGAATGATGAAAGATTTTTTAAAGGAAGTTATTTTAAGTGTGTAGCGGCTCACAGGTTGAAAGGTTGGGACGTTGTATTTAGGAGGTGGATATAAGAACGTAGTTATATAAGGCCAAGAATGTAAAGGTTTTTGTTTTTAGTGATCGGTTTAGGAAAGTACCGAAAATGTGCCTTCGGAAATCAGGATAACACCTAAGCTCAGAATACTAGGACGTACAGTGAGTGCTACCACCGGGGGATGCCTAAGATATATCTAATGAAACAGTTCATCAGTCTCTTCAATTTCATCCTCAAATCATCATACTATGAACCAAGCATCCGTAATCGAAGCAAGGCAAAATAAGAGATGAAACTTTTTTAAGAGGAATCAGATGGCTTTTCTACTAGTTAAAGGTTAGGTATAGAAAGGTAACTCCACGGTTTTAAATAAAGTTTTGGAATTAAATAGGAAGGTTACTTTCTTATGTTATGATTGGACTAGGCAGAAGCTGCAAGATATGTTACTTATTTAAACGGAGATCGTAAGAGTTAAAAACATAAAACTTCCTTTTAAATTTTTCTGCTTTCACTTCTTGAACAATCAGTGTTACTGTATTAAGCTTTTAGCATTTTTTAAATCAATCGTGGCGACCGTTCAAATCTGCCATGGGCGGATCGTCATTGATTTCGTGGTGAACCCAAGGAGTTGAACTTGACCTTCCCACTCTGGGTAGGATAGGTTGGTAACTATCCCCCCTTATCTGACGTACTTTCAATCCGTTAGAGTCTAAAATAAAAAAAATATATCTTAAATAACTACAAGAATCAGTTCCAAAAATATTAGTTTCGAATGTTGAACATTCTTCCTTTGTTACAAAAACATACGAAAAATTAAAAACATTAGCATTTTGTTACCTGTATCCACCTATATGTATTAAATTTCAAAAAATGTTAGACAAAAAATCAAACATGTTGGTACATCACCTAAGGATTCAGGGCTTCTGAAAAATAGATGAAAAATGTATGTTTATTGTTATGATAAGAGGTAAACAAAATCCTAAAGTCTGTATTTTATTTGTGAAACATTAGGAAATCCAAATTTTAATATTTACAACACGAATCAAAATATAAAAATAGATATAGTTTATATCCTTGAGGAATGGTGTCAGAATCGAGTTCAATGCTATCCCATCTCAGTGAATCACTTTCGCTCTTAGTGGAAAACCCTACGACACAACCTATCGTGTCCTTAGCAATTAACTGCTTGTTTCTGTTAAACGGATCCGTTATCTGTGATTTCATCCTTAGCAGTTTGTCCTCAATATGGCGCTTATAGCTCTGAAACTAAAAGAAACTAGATTTTTTTTATTGCGTAATCTGACAATTTCATAACATTATTTGACGATTTTCGGAACTAAAGTCAGTGATGCTAATATATTAGTTAAAATATGGCAAGAAAATGAAGTATGGATGGAACCGTATAATGAATTATTAATACCCTTACAATGTAATGAAGATTTTACTCATATCCCAAAACTTCACTCTAATTTTGTAGGGAGAAACATCATGTCACTGAATTTGTCAATTTATAAATAAAGAAAATGTTAGTTTGTTGAAATTCACCTTAATTTGAACAGAGACATTTTGTTTATTTATTTGTTTTTTAAATGATCCTCTGGTATGGGGGGGGGGGGGGGTCGAAAAAGTACATTAAGAAAAAAATATACTTAAAGCTTTTCCGGCAAAAGATAATTCTTGATTTTATTATATTAATTATATCACTATATAAATTGGTGCTTATAATCTTTAGTAGTCGTGAAGAAGTCAATAATTCAAAATTGTGCACTTTTCAGTTAACAATTTTTGATGGTTTTCATAAATCCTGTCATCACTCTAAAAACACCATTCGTATCACAATATACACTTCTTCACGACTATTACAGGTTTTCAAGATACAATAATTTTCATCTTAGAAAGATTTGTATGTATTAACAAGAAATATTAAGATTTTTTTCACTTCGAAAAATACAACAGGATTCAAGACTTCGACATCAGTCCATTACTGCCACTCTAGCCCCTTGTTCCGCCATACCTTATTTCTAATTTCATCGTCTTCGACCTGCTATAAATATTTTTCCAATATTACATTCTATATTTTGCGTCTTCAAGTTATGAGTGTTACTAGTGAGTGGTTCTTTACTTGTTATAGACACGTCATTGTTATAATTTCCTCAAATTTACTTATTGTATATATGTTGTAAAAATATATAAATAGTTATAATTATAATTATATATAAAGTTTTAAATATCAATAAATAGTTAAAATTTATAAAAAAAAAAAAATTTGAACTTGACAGACGAGGCTTCAACTCTACACAAAAAGGTCTTACGGTTATTTTTTTGTTTCTTTTTTCCGAAGTTTGCAATTATGATCAGCATAAGGCATTTATAAGGTCATTAAAAATATCACACAATTAATAATAGATTTACTGAAATGTAAATAAACCATAAATAACCTCGGAAAGATTATGGTTGAGGTCTCCCTGGATTGTTTTTCGGGACTTAACGTTTTTGTGCTATCGAACTAGGGCAGGAATTCTAGTTTCTATTCTAGGCAGAGTGGAAAGGTCGAGGTTTATTTAGCGGAATACCACCAAATGATTATCGACCGAGCCATGTGGGAATCGTACCCATGTTATATATACTGGACACTTTGAGACCATCTTTCCAACTCGCTCGGGACACCTTGGTTGTTATCGAAATTTTTGTTTCTTACAAATAATTCAAATATGTTTAGAATTTATCAAATATTTGCCCTCAGAGAACATCAAGAACCTTACTAAACATTTAATAGTAACAGTCAATAAATTTATCCATATATGTATATATATTTTTAAAATCATGTTTTAATTGTTTTAAAATACTGCTTGCTTTTATTTAATAAATTTATTAACAATCCTAAAACGTTTTATTTGCCCATGTTAATGTATACGGGGACGTAAATCTCTAATAAATTATGATACTTTTAACTGAGAAAATGTAAATAATCATCAATGTGTGAAATATTTTGTTTGATAGTAAGTGCGTAAGCAATAACATTGGCAGATAGTTTGTTAAATTTTCTGAATTGAATCAAGAATCAATACCTGAAAGGTAGAAACATTTTTTTTCATTTATGTTCTATATCCATGTAAAAATACATATTTATTTGCTTGGTTATTTTTAATTATTCATCAGCAAGATTGTGAATTCAAAGTAAACAAATGGAACAGATAAAAACACAATGAATAATAATAATAATCAGGATCTTGTAACAGGCGGACTCTAAGGACCGACTAATGGTTTGTTTGTGTAAACAATGGGCTATAGCCGAAATAGTCTTTTGGCTCGTCTCAAGATACTCGATTTGTAGTATCTTAGAACGCTACTATTAGGGATAAAGGCTACAAAATTTAATTTTAAAAATAACTAAATCTAAATCTTTATTAATGTATAAAATTACTAAGTTTGTTGTATTGGGAATCTTACTAGATTAGTTGCCACTATAGTTAGCGAAGAAATTAAGTTTAATAATCAACTTTCAAGAAGTATACTCCTTCTTCCTAAAACAATTATTAAATTTATTTTCCAAATCTGTCTCTGTCGATTATAAGTAAATCGATTATTAGGGAAAAAGTGTGATCAAGCAGTGGTTAGATGTCTTTACCTAAATTAACTATAAATAAAATGAACAGGAATATTATTGTAACGTGATTAGAATATTAAAAGTGGCATTTTATTAAAAAAAAAAGAAAAGAAAGTCGGGCGAAGCTAGAAATTATTCTGAACAAAGGATTTAATTCCACAGTGCTCCAAGGCAGAGTCGTTACCACCAATAACCTGCAATCTATCAACATCACAGTTATCAGAACCTGATGTGACCTCTTTAGCTCTAACTGACTCAGCCAACGTCTTATGCTAATGACTCAGTAAAAGAGCTACCATATACAGGGGAAATTCACTTAAGCTTACGATGAAACAGTTCGGAAGGCTGTCCGCGAACGGGGAGATCGCCTGCAACTGTTATTGGCCAATATTACACGGAACACGCCACAACGCGGTATATAACCGCTACACTGAAAGTTGCCTCTTCGTGGCGCACAAAAGCTTCTAATTGAAATAGGAAATTATAGTTTTTATCTGTAATTTATGTACTTCATTACATTTCCTTCCTTTCGCTAATATCATTGGAAATTAATTATACAAGTAGGGATAGGTATCGTAAGAAAAATATCGGTATTCCAAACCGACGATATTTTTTATGAAATGCCATTCTAATTATATTCCAGTCACGTTACAATGGTATTCTTGTTTATTTTTTCGTTTTAGCTAATTTAGGTGAAGACATCGAACAACTGCTCCTTGAATGAAGTGTTTCATATATTGTTATTTTGTCATTTCCACATCCCTAATATAAAATTTATCAGAAGTTAGCAAGATTAGTTTAGTGTTTCCTTTTTTTTTGTATTTAATGGTATTTTGGGCGGTAGCAGGTGTAAAACTGTTGTTCAATGTAGTTACTTTAATATATTTTACAATTAAATAGGAACACAATTATTAATATATGAAGGGTGTTAGACTAGAAGAGGGGATGTCCTGTAACCATAATCCGAGCAAATCGCAAAGGTAATTTCCAAAGTTTATATTCTTTCTCATTGGAGCGGGTTCTTCAACTCCAAAACATGTGAAAATCCTCTTCTTAGCCTCCGTGAGACCACCCACTAGTGATAGTACATGGGACTAGCTAACAGGTTGCGATGAAATTTCAATTTGATTTTTTTTGACGTTCCCCCTTCTAGCCTAATACCCTTTACATGTACCTTCATTATTCAAATAAATACATTTATTAAATAAAATAGTTCTGCAAACACAGTTGCAAAAATAACGTTATCATAATAGAAAACGTAACTTAATGTTATGTTTGCATTATTACTAATTCTTTTATTCTTACATATACGGAAGGTAATAACGAATTCTGTAGGACACCATTGCGATAATGCAAAAGTCTTCAAGCAAGATCAGGCAGAAATGAATGAAGAATGCATATTCTCGTGATATTAAGAAGACCTTTTTCAAATATTGCAATTAAGAAAAATTGGGAAAAAGTCAAGCGATGAATTTACTTCTAATCATATATTTAGAACCCGATTCTACTATACTTCACAGATGAGTCCTTTTAAAAAAAAAGCCATGGCTCAACTGTAAAATTTATTTAGACGAGGGTAAGCTATTGGCCTAGTTTACTGTCGACTAGATCCAGCCTATTTGCTAATGTACTATTGAGAAGCAACATTAGTAACAGACAACTGAGCCAGTGTGTGAACAGCGTGTTCACTGTATTCGCACAAACGGCCAGGAAATTACTTCACAGCTCAACTATTCAGAACTTTAACATCCATGAAGCGTTCCTAGATAAGTAGTAATTCTCAATAGTATTTCAGCTGAATATATATATATATATATATATATATATTTGTGTGTGTTTAGTGAGGTTCAATCAATAAATAAAAAACAACTATTTTAGTGACGTTTCGAGGCTACATTGTTCTCATAATCATGCCAATGTTACTAGTGGATATGGAATAGACTTATTGGATATGAACACCTGTTATTCCAACTTAATACATTCAGACCAATAATATACATTTACATTTATATACATCATATAAATCATTCTTCCATTTATTAGTATATTACACTGAAATATTTTTGTACCTGCATCTTGGGAATACCACCCAGTCCTTTTAATTTAATTTTTCGTAGTGGATTTCCCCACTACCTGTGTAACTGTCTGTTCAAAATTCCCCTAGGTTAGTTTTGTACTAGAATTGTTAGTCTATTCCATAACCACTAGTAACATTGGCATGATTATGAGAACAATATAGTCTCGAAACGTCGCCAAAATGGTTGTTTTTTATTTATTGACTGAACCTCAAGAACCTTACCAAACATTTAATAGTGACAGTCAAGAAATTAATCCATATATATATATATATATATATATATATATATATATATATATATATATATATATATATATATATATATGTATGTATGTATGTATGTATGTATGTATGTATGTATATATAAATGCCAACCAAATGATTCTTCGTTTTCTGCTTAAAGTTTCATTTTTCTATAGGTACAGTATTATAAATAAAAGCAAGCAGTATTTTGAAAAAAAAAAATAAAATAAATAAACATAATTTAGTACAGTTTTGCATCAGCTGTGTTATATCTCTCAAGAAAATTTGATCAAAATCACATTAGTCATATCCTGACACTAGACTCTGGAATGCAAGATATAATGAACGAAGGGGAGGATATAAACCACGTAATTTAAAATTGCCAGGTAATACCTTAGAATACTGATGTGTTTTATTAAATTAATATTCTCAACAATCCTAATACGTAAACACCTAAAAAATAACATTTTTAGCTGAATAAATCAATTGACTGGAATTTTTGCCTATCATTGTATAATGACTGAGACTTTTTATCGATTATCGGGAATGGAGTGAGAAGCAAGTCGGGAGACTTTTTATTCAGTGAGTTCGCGACCTAACTATCCCGAGAAAAAAATGTTTCACAGATTTCTATTAAGCATAGTTACTTTTCTATAAGGACTAGTTAGTTGCAAATAGTCTTAGTTACTTTAAATCTTGATAACTTTTTTTCTCAGCACATTCGCTGATTGTCTTCAGTTTGAAGACAGGTGTGAATCAATAAAAGGTTTTTAAAAAATCTTGAACTATCCCTCGTGGCGGATGCTAGGGTACGCTTCATTAACAACAGTCATTGTATTTTTATTCATTTATTGATATTTACAACTGTACAGAATAATATACAACAAGTAAATGTGTTGACAGTGAATACAATGGCATGTAAATAACTTGTGAAGCTCTGTGAAACTCACTTGTAGCACTTCAATAAAATTTACACTAAAAGGTCTCTAGGCCATCTTCTTTTCAGACTCCTCGGAGCATTATCAGGGATGGAGGAGGAAGCAAGTTGGGAGACTAGTGGATTGGAGTGTAGTGAATAACTATTATCTGTTTTGGAGTAAACTATGGGAAGGATAGGTATCTTTATGGATTTGGACTAATTCAGCAACAGTAAGGAGCATTGAGGATTTTTCGTAGGATTTTGGATTGTAAGGATTGGATTCATTTCTGTACGTCCAATAGGTCTAACAGTCATATAAATGAGTCTTTTGTAATTAATTGGGAGGTTTGAACTTTTGTCTAGTAAATGTTGAAGTAGTCTGTAACGTCGAACAGTTTCTTGTCGTTTTAGTCTTGTGTGTGGATTCCATCATTCAAAGTAGAATCAAAATATAATAATTCTGTCTCATAAGACATGATACAAGCTAGAATTTGTGTATTTTAGTAAATTGATGAGACCTCTTAAAATGATTTTAAATAAAAATATTGTTTTTTATTTAAAGTTTTCTTTATTTAAACTAGGTCTTAGAAAAAAGTATATCAGAGCTGTCATAAATATATCTGTACTAAACTTGATAAGTTCATTTTTGTCCACAATAAGATAACTATTTTGAGCTGCTCATATTGGAGTCCTATTCATCATGTATAAGTAGGTAAGTTGTAATAGAAATTGTATAAAAGGATGTCATTACAACTTGCCTACTTTTACAAAATGTGTAGGACACCAATATGGGTTGCCCAAAGTATTTATCTTAATTTGGACAAAAATCAACTTATCTAGTTTTCTTCAAATGGTACAGAAATAAGTCTTCTATATTTTTTAACTAAATAAAATTAATGCAGCTGCCATGGCTAGATGGATAAATATACGTAATAATAGAATGGCTACAGTAGGGTAGGCTAGGCAGTGGCCAGTTCCTGCCCCTGACCAGTGTACTCTATATTGCAGTGGCAGCTGCGCTACATGTGCAATTGCACTCTATTGTCCTCCTGGGTTGGGGTTCTCTCTGATCGATAATAGTACCCCTATCTAGATTTATTCAAATAGATACGATTGTGTATATATATATATATATATATATACCATTTTTCGTTTGTGCTTACTAACCACGAAAACTACTGAACCAATCCTTACCAAAATTTAACTATGTCATCTTCATAGTTCAAAAAGGTTTAGCAATAATAAAATTTACACATTTTCTATTAAATTGTTGCCAAAAAGCGATAAATATATGGAAAGTAAGAGATCTGAAAACATGAATATTAGATATTTAGCGTTAAAAAACTATCTCCAGCCTCCCGTAAAATGCCTCCTTCCGCCATCTTAAAACAGTTAAATCGTTAAATATTTCAAAATAGTGTCCTTTTAAGGACAACAATGACGGAAGTTCGCTATCTTAAAACCGTTAAATATTTTAAAACAGCATCCTTAAGGACGAAAACTAATATCTAATTGTGGAAGAGAGAGTGGCTAAGGATGTCCTTCGGCCTCAAAAAATCGTCAGATCCTGGCAGAGCTGTAAAACATTGTCCTTATAGCAGTGTGTATTTTATACAATGTGATATAGAGCTAGATATTAATAATAAAATATACTTAATTCAAATTCATTGTAATAAAAAAAAAAACTATAAATATTTAGTGTGACGTGTGGATCCCAGGGATGATTAATAACCGAACGATATGTGGTTAGCGGCATTCTGCAACCGAGTTTGCAATGGTAAAACTATTAACTAGTACTTAATTTTAACTACATTAACTTCATAGTTCTAGGAAGGTTTAAAATAGTATAGTTTACTATAATAATAATTTAAATGTACAGTGTTTGGTGGCAGAGGTTTGCCACACTGTCATTAACTTTTATTGTTAAAAATTAAAATCCAATCAGATGAAATCGATTAAATTATTTCTGCTCAACTAAAAATCATTGCCTTATCAAAATATCGATTTCTTATTTTTTTATATTGTGTGTAAAAAATGGGCTGCCTAACCTTAGTTTTTTGCTAATTATTTATAATTGAATACCCAATTATGCTTATGTTGTTTCTTGAATCAGTAATTTAATGTTTGGTTTAACTCCATGATGTGATACAGTAGATATTTGATAAACAACCTATTAGCTTTAATAGAATACCAAAGTTGTAATTGTATAATGAGAAATAGTCTAAATTTGAGTTCTAGAACAATTATTAAATATATATATATATATATATTATAGGGATTGTATAATGAGAAATAGTCTAAATTTGAGTTCTAGAACAATTATTAAATTATATATATATATATATATATATATATAGATATATATATATATAAAATAGTTAATAATTGTTTTAGAACAAATTTAGACTATTTCTCATTATACAATCCCAACATTGGTATTCTATTAAAGCTAATAGGTTGTTTATCAAGTATCTACTCTATCACATCATGGAATAAACCAAAAATTAAATTACTGATTCAAGAAACAACATAAGCATAGTTGGGTATTCAATTATAAATAATTAGCAAAAAACTAAGGTTAGGCAGCCCATTTTTTACACACAATATAAAAAAATAAGAAATCGATATTTTGATGAGGCAATGAATTTTAGTTGAGCAGGAGAGACATATATATATAAGAGTCTTATTATATATATATATATAGATATATATATAATATATATATATATATATATATATATTATATATATATATATATATATATATATTATTTAAGGTATCGTGTATGTTTTTTCAGGTTTTAGAATGGAACCAGATGTAAAGCTCTATTTCTCTATCATATTCTTTACTTGGTTGAAAATTAATTGTTTAGTTATTTTATGAAATAGGTATTACTTTTATATATACCCACACATATATATACCCACATATATATACATATATACTCGTATATACACATCCTCAAATTTATCATAACAGTTTTTTGATTTATTATCTACTAAAGCAGCTCTGTGCAGCGAATAGGAAAAAAAACGTCTATCATAGAATTTCTGGAACGAAATATGTGGCTGTATGGAGTCTCCTGTTTGCAGATAAAATAGTTTTATCACAACTTGAACGTCATCAGGAATCGATTTTTACTCTAGTAAAAATATTTTTCCTGGACATTATTTAGCAAAAAATGAAGTCTTTGTTATACTAAAATTCTTTATCAGACCCTTTGGTTACCGATTTCTCTAAGCCTCTACCTCTCTAAACCCCTCGGGTTTATTCTATCTGGAAACGAATTTAAGTATTTATTTCGATCTTGGACGCGTTTCTTATAATAATGATAATGTACTCAAAAACATGTTGCAGAATAATAATATTTTCAAAAAAACAATTAATATAACAAAATAAATTCTAAATATTAATGAAAGTAAGAAACAATTTTTTTTCTCTCTTTTAAAATGGCTATTAGTTTATTTTTATTAATTATTTTTTTTAACCGAATCATGAACAATTTGTAGGACATCTGTAGAATCATTTTGTACCTAAGATGATTTTTATTGTTTTGATATATTTTTTTTTCGTTTTGTTATATTATTTGTTATTGTATATTTTCACTATCGATAAATTCACTAGGGGTTTGTCGGATATTAATTTTGCTTTAGAGAAATAATAAGGAAAATCGACATAAACATAGCAGTTATAAATAAGTATTTTATTTTTATAAAACTTTTATTGAGTAATTATTAGAATCTGCCATAAATGTGGGAAATAAGTAATATATATATATATATATATATATATATATATATATATATATATATATATATATATATATATATATATATATATGGCGTATGATTACATTCACACATTATGTACAATGAGAAAAAAAAATATATATAAAATAAAATAAATTAAAAAAACAAACAGAAAAGAACTATGCTATACAGAAACAATATAAAATATACAATAAACATACTGGTGAAATATATAAATTATAAAAATATGTATATATAAAATGAAACAGTAAAATTAAAAAAAAAATAAATAATAGTAATTTATTTACAATATACACTCATCCTAGGGATCCCACAACCAGACCTTTCCCTCTACTCATAGTGGGACATGCCAGGTACAGAGAGGTCCCTGGGTATAAATAAGTAAAGAAACAAATAATAAAGAAAGACATAATATTAAAAATTTACGTTTAGGATCTGATAAATATAAGATACTTTTTATTTTCAAAATATTTAGAAAATGAATAAAAAACCTTAGATAAGTTGATAAATAAACGAATAACAATATTTGTACCAGATATCAAATTGCTTTTCCTTTGCTCATCTTATCATTTGTTTTCCTCTGATATGACCGGATCCATTATTATAAATAAAATATTTTCACAATTGTTGCTAATAATATTAATAACCAATACCAGTACCGTTGAATGATTGTTACCAGTTGGATATGAAGCAGAAAGCAGAGACCGGTAGGATATAAGTCCCTATATGGAAGAGTACCTTGGCCCAGTTGTAACTAAACTGTCAAGGATATGCACGCTACGCTCAGCAGCCCTCTGTTCGATGAATCCTATCTACTTTGAGTTGAGTGCCCGTTCTTTTCATCATAAGTGGAAGTCTATCATATGTTTTCTGTATGTAGAATTTGAATCACTAATAAAAAAAATAAGTTTTTTTTCCCTTTCACATCGCAGTAACCCTACATCGGTACATAATTTTTTGCGCATTTCATCTCGTCAAATGACGCGGATTTACAGAAATATTCTTAATGTTATACATAACACAAAGTAAAATCATAGCTGGCCGAGAGATTTTAAAAATAATACAACATAGATAAAAGTGAATACAAATTTGTTTGAGAACAAATACAAATAAAAAAAAATAAAAGAAAACATATAATTAAAGAAAAAAAAAACTGTAAATAGAAAAAAAAGAGAAAGAAAAAAAGAACAACAGAAAAATGAGAATTAAAAAAGAAAAAGATCTAAAATAAAAAAAAAATGTCCTTAAAATTATTAAAACATTATAATAAACAAACTTTACATTTATTCTAATTTCTCATGTCTGACATACTTTTTGATTACATTATTCGATCACATACCTTAAGGAAATATTCGGAAATATTAATACCAATTTTTCCTTAATTACTATGTTTTAAGTTAAGCAAGAAAGTTCACACCAAACACTATTCCTGGAATGTATTTCACAATATAGTGACAGCAAATAGTGTAAAATCATTTATTGACACCCTTTGGATATCTTTTAAAATACAGACAGGATTAAAAGTACTTTTACACAGTTGAGTTGTAGGTTTTAAAAGGAATTTTATGATTTATTTTTTCGGCTATTTTTTTTTCTGATTATTAAGATAGGGTGTCAATAATTGTCTGGTTTACCCTACAGTATTTACAACTAAGAATAATATTGGATTGAACATTAACTGAAGAATAAATGAAGTGTTAACCATTACTTAATGAAATTGATTTATAAGTTTATTAATGAATATAAGAAAAAATGGAAAGGAATTATGAGAATAAAAAATTGATTACAAAAATTCATGTAGACAAAAAATAACAATAATATTTTAATAGGTATGAAATCTTGTTTAAAATGATTCGTTATTGAATATATGTTTAATTATTTATTTTTCGCTGTCGTTTAAACAAACTGTTCTTATTTGTGGAAGAATAACAACACGAAATTTGACTTTCGGCTCTTTATACTTTGTTTTTGCCTCCGTATAACTTCAATCTGCAGTCATTATTTTAGCGATAGGCCGGCAAGGATATAATTTTATATTCTAGAGTTATGATGTGAGACAGGAACCGCGATAATGGATAGCCTATTGAGCAACAGCCAGGGCAATTAGCGCAAGTATATTTCAAAACTGCGCATCTCCTACTGGCTAGGGTCATCATAATGATGGATGATGAATACAAATATATTTAAATGATCATGGAATATCACTTAGTGGCATAAGATGCCTTTCAAGAGACAGAGAATGTCAATAACTTCATCTTATCTTGATGTCCCTTCTACAAGGTCTCTCTTTTAGCTCCTTTTCGGCATGTTGTAATTTTGTACCTCTTAGCATATCTTAAGATAGATTTATTTAGATCATACAAACATATAACGCTTTAAAGTTTAGTATAATATTTAGTCAGTGGCTATATATTTTTGAACAGGAGAGCTCGCAGGTTAATTCAGTTTTGGTTTAAAACAACCCAGTGAGTTCGCGACCTATGGTAACTATCCCGAGAATAAAATATGTATCACAGATTTCTATTAAGCATAGTTAATTTTCTATAAAGACTAGTTAGTTGCAAATAGTCTTAGTTACTTTAAATCTTGATAAATTTTTTTTTACAGCACATTCGCTGATTGTCTTCAGTTTGAAGACAGGTGTGAATCAATAAAAAGTTTTTAAAACATCTTGAACTATCCCTCTTGGCGGATGCTAGGGTACGCTTCATTAACAACAGTCCTTGTCTTTAAAATTATATATCCTTGTTTCCCTATTTAATTATCTATCCCTGTTTCCTTATTTCAAGATTATTTTAGGTAAAGAATTTATTAATTTAATATTGTGAATGTTTTACTGTGGTACAATATGAATCACCACTACCGGGTTTTAGTTCGTGATAATTATAAATTCAGTTAAGTCAGACGAGAATAGATCCTGACCTCGGGACATCCTCTAAAGGTAACTCTCTTTAAATTGGTTATCATAAATTGGGGAATGACCTTTATGCTTGTTATGATTCTGGCCAATTTCGGATACTTGTTGATCACGAACAGTATGTTCTCACTAAATGCTAAACCCAAGACCCGTAATGTAGTTAACTAGTTTGTTCATTGTTAAACATATACAAGTGTACACATTCATAGCTGAACATTACCTGCTATACACGTAAATGTAAAATGCTGAATAAGATGAAAGTAATAAGAGAAGACCTAAGAAAAATATAAAGCATTTTATTAAATTAGTTTAAATTAAAATATTTGTGAAAGTACAATACAATTTTATTAATTATATTTGTTCTTGTTGTTATCTCGAGACCGACACACACAGTGCATTGGGACGAATAACGTAAAAACCACACGATGTGTCAAAATTTGAAACATTCCCTATGGCTTAGCAAAGCATTTAACATTGCTGGAGATGACTATGTGGAATAATATTGTCAATTAAATAGTTCTTCCATTAGAAAAAATCGGTAGCAAAACTACGTCAAAATTGTCTCTATTGAGTATTATGTTGGTAAAAAATGTATAGCTTTATTTTTATTTTTTTGTGGATTATTTCTTTCAGTGTAGGAGTAACTATGTATTAGAAAAAAAATGTAAAAAAAAAATATTGGAACACTTAGTAGCCAGCATGCTACTTTATTCCAAAAACAATTTTTTATAAAAAAGCTCCCGAGTCCTCCAAAAAACGGGATACATAGGTCTTACCATAGGTATGTATTGAGTGAAATACGAAATAATCAGAGTCCACTTCGTCCCATTTCATCCGTTATTCATGTTTGAACAAGTGGCTTCGAGGATCAGGTATCAGTTATGTAGCGGTAACCAGTGGCCACGCTGAGTACCAATTATAAACTTTAATTGTAACAATTAAAAACTAAATTTGGGGTCACCTGTGGTGTAGTGGTTAGCACAGCAACCTACTAATCCCAAGATCGCGGATTCGCAGCCCGGCAGATGACCTTAGGATTTTTTAAAGGGAGTAAAAAATCCTTAGCTATGCCGTCCTTCGGAAGGGACGTAAAATGGGGGTCCCGGGCCTGTGCGATATCATGTACTCGTTAAAGATCCCTATCCTAATTATACCTGGATAGGCAAAATTTAGGAATCCCACTGTAGCATCGTCCGATTAGCCATAGCTAATGAAATGAAATGAAAAAACTCGTGATCTTACTAATGAAAAAATAATTTGATTTTTGAAATTCACAGAAATCTTTATGGACTCTATAACATGTTTTTTTTTTCTTTTTTTATTGGCTCAGTTTTAGAGTTCTAAATTAGCAAAAAATAAAATATTTATATGCAAATAGGAATATATGTGCATTTTTAAGAGAATGACTCAATTTATCAATTCAATTTAACTGCGAAATAAAATAGATCATGGACATGCATATCTATAATCTTCTGTTTTCATATTTACTGCTTCTGATTAGGAAACTATTATTGCTAAATTTTTGATCAGAGCTAGAGCATGTCAAAAAATCTCCAACACAAAAAGTGTTGGAAAAAACGTGACTTTTTAATTCAAAACCAATGTAGCTCCTAAACGGTAGGATGTAACTCCTAGCGAAAAATTTTATATAACAAAAAATATTGTAAATGAGAAAAAACTTTTTCGATCCGAGCAACACAGAGCTACATATGTTGTGGGAAAAAAAGTTACACATTTTAAGGGTGAAAAAAATGTTACACAAAAAAACTATGGACCCCAGCAAAAAAAAAAAAAAACTATTTAATTTATGATAATTTTTTAGCAATACGACAAGATATATTAAGATAACCATTTGAATTGTTAATCATTTCGATGTTCTATAACCAGCGCCTTAAGACATACTAACCCGCCTGGCTGCGTTGTAATGCTGGTTGCGTTCAGATATGTTATGGGGGTTAGTATTATTAGCTCAGCCAGGGGTTTAATTTTGCTCTATTTCACTGCTCCGTTATACACTATCTATGTTAATATGTACCTATGTATATTATACGGAACATTATTAAATTAAAAAACTAAATCATCGATTATACGTCATGCATATGTAATATTAATTTTTTTTTTGTAACGTATTAGGAAGATTGAAATGATTTAAATGGCAACATTATCTCACGTTAATTGTAAGAAATAATTCTCATAGAAATTTACGTTTAATTTCTAATAAAAACAATTACTAAAACATTTATCTCAATCCAATCTGAATATACTCATATCAAATTTACACTATTGTAAGAAAGCCAATATTTGTTATATCTTAAATTATTATAAATTTGCTTAAGGAGTAAATGTCTAAAATATTTTTATTTCAATTTGTCTTTTTGAAATATTTTTTTTTAAAAGAGAAGAAATGTCATTCGCCTCGACTTGTTTTACATTCCTATCATTTTAAAAATGTTCAAGTAGAGATTCAGTTACACTTCTGTTTTCTATTGTAGTTTCTTGTTTTCTATACTTGAGTAAGAACCTTGATATAAATGCCAGTTAGGTAAGTCAAGTGGCAACTATTTCTGATCGAGTGGGCTGTGGCTAGTGTACTGTTCAATGCTTGTTATGGCGGATTGGTATTTATAGTCTGACAATGTTCTGCCTCAACAGTGTTTCTATTGGTCAAGGAAAACAATAGTAGATATTTTCAAGGTATATTTTAACATAATAGATATTAGTTTAAATATCTTATTAGCCTTTAATGATTTTATATTTGGACGTGTTGTCATACAGCTTACAAATCATCTTTAACCTGAAAATGGGTGTTTATATTTATTTCATGTATCCGCCATTAAATTAGTCAACCTATCCAGCCCTAATTTGAATCTAACTTGGTAGGGGAAGGTGCTGTACCTAAAGCACAGTTGTACCAGTGGACGTTTTAAATTTAGAGAGAGTGGGAGGAGGGAAATTTAAATCGTTAGATTGGTAGTGCTGCAAGCATCTCCCTGCAGTTGCACACGTGTTTTCAAGATTGTCCGATCAACAGTTAAGTATAAATTATTATTTTAAAGTATTTTCTTCCAAATCCTGACCAATTCAACCAGTTATTTTAAATTTTGTAATGCCTACACTTAGAAATTTCCTAGTCAGTAATATTTCATTGGGTTTTCCGATAAATATATCATAACTTCATATGTTTTCATATCAGTTATAACTTACGGGTTTTGTGAAACAGAGCGTTCCGCACAACATGGCTTTCAGTTGTACCTGTGGACACCATTGCCAGCTGAACCTATGGACAGATATTTAAAGTGTCCACAGGCACAACAGATTTTTATTTTTGTTTATTAATTCGTTATTTCAATTATAAATATTGCGGAAAAGTTTGTAGGCATTCCATGTGATATAAAATGCCTAAATTTGGATACCTACTATTCGTATAACTTTTTTTTTAAGAGGTTAAAACTTGCCACTCACTATTTATAAAAAACTATTCAACTAGTGAAGATAGTGATTTCACAAATGTGATCTTGGCTGATCCATCAAGCGAAGATTGTAATTTTTTGGATGAATTGATGAATGATTATGAACAAGGTAAAGAAATTGAAGATGAAGAAATTTATGTTGTTAGCTATGTTTTGTGTTGTTTAGCATTTTATAGTTTCGATCAAAGAAAAAGTAGTCTCGTTCACGTTCAACATTGGCTACTTGAAGAAAATTTCATCAAATGATAGAACCACAACTTTTATTCTTCCGGACATCGCTACTGATAATAAAATCGAAATAAGAGATATCAAAAGAAAATTACCACCGCCATCTTTTATAACTGGCACTGGGAGATTATGTAAACTATTACATTCCTAAATCTTTTCATGGATACAATCTATAATGATTCGATTTTATCCATAAAAAAAATGTGTCACTCGTTAATAATAATTATAGATACATAAAAAATTTATTTGTGTTAAAAGTTTTTAAAAAAATTTAGGTTTCTATTTACTTTCATACGCTAAATTTATTGTTGTCACCTTTCTATTCGGCGTTCTAGTTTAATAATCAAGTTGAATTTTCTTGTTTAAATATTCTATTTTGTTTAGTACATTTTATAAAAAATTATTGCTGATGTGTTTCTCTAAATATCATTTCAATTATCCCTGTAAACCTATGAGGAAATGAATGTCTATTGGTACAATCACCAGTGTCCACAGGTACAAAGGCTGAAGGTACCTATGGACACTAATCAGTAAGTTACAAAATATTATTTTCTGTAAAAATAAAATTACTTTTCAAAATAAAGACACCAGGGTTCAATAGCCCCTTAAATTTCTTATCTAATGGTACAATAACCATTCCGATAAATAGAGCAGCAAAAATTAGAAAAATTTATAAGTGAAAATTGTCCATAGGTACAGCACCTTCCCCTACTAGATTGATAACTGCAGCTTATTAATAATCTTATGTCGTCTCTCCACTTGGAATAAACTCATTTATATATTTTCCACAATCTGCTTATCGAATCAATTGATTTAAGTGTTCCGTTTAGATCTCTTGGTCTCGTCAACAATATTCCTCAAAAAAAAAAAAAGAAAAAGAAAAAAAAAGTCCTTTGAACGGTCGTTTAGGAACGAAACAAGGATAATATATGGGCCTACTGAAGAAGGGGATTTATGGAGGATTAGAATCAACCTGGATCTAAGAGACCTGTGTATGGCTCCATATTTAGTGGCAACTGCCAAGCTTCGGAGAATAAGATAGCGATGGCTAGGCATGTTCAAAGAATGGAATCCCATAGATTGCCACAAATGATATTTAGTGGTCATCCTGACGGACTAAAAGGCTCAGATTTGCTGTTGAAAAGATGTTGACCTTCAAGATTGACGGAGAGCGGCCGAGGATCGAATAAATAGAGGAAGATCGTGGAAGAGACAAAGGTTCAACGTGGACTTTAGCGCCATATTTGTTGGGTGTTTTGAGGTAATAGATTGATTCTTAATGTATTATTAATCACCCCAGTAATGATTGCAATATTTTCTCATAAAATTTAATCATATACAATAGTTTTATTTTTAACTTTACTTGTATTCTTTGACATTACTCTAATCAAATTGTGTTATATCGAAATATTTCACTTATTATGGCATCACTCCTCTTTATTATTCATCTATTAAGTTACATGTTTCGGGAAAACTTTGTCCCATCCTCAGACTTTAACAGTTATTTCTCCTTGGTGTTAACACACCGTTAAAGAGGAGTGATGCCATAATAAGTGAAATATTTCAATAATTGTTAACTCCTTCATTGAAGAATTTTGTGTTATATCCTTTTTTGCAAAATATCTCTTGTAGGAAAGGGACAGTAACAAAACCCCATACAAAAGGATAAAGCCGCTCCTTTGTTCAAAATGTCAGCACTTTCATTATCCTTTCATCTCGTTTTAAGTTCACTGTTCTACAAATATTTTAGGTTGTTTTAACTTCAAGTTTATCATATATTTTATGTAAATCCTTGTGTTTATAATAACAATAATAATCATAATTAATGTTAATGTTTATTATAACATATAGGTCAGAACTAGGCCATGCTCGGATCATACAGTAACTGCTGACGTGCTGTGTCCTGTGGTCTGAGGTCATGTGTTTGACGTACGTCCTTGGCCAATGAAAGCAAGCCCCTTCTGTGCCACGGCAATATCTCTAGATATGGAAGGCAGTCTTGCATTTCCATGATATGCTATTCAAAATGTCCAAGATCACTCACTGTCTGTATTTATATTGAGTTATTTTAGTTTCCACCTGTTTCGGTTTTATTTTTTATTAACTTTGTTTTTTTTTTAACGCATTCTATTGTAGATTGACGGTATATACTATACAAAGCTATATACTATATGTACATAATTTAATTCGTTTATGAAATGAATATCATTATGAATATTTTGCCCAATTCAATTACCGAGATGATTGCTGTAATACACAATAGCATAGAAAAATAATCACCTCAAATGATTAATATTTTAGTCACAGTATATCGTAGAAATATACTGAAGAAATACTTTTCTTTATTTGCATTTTAGAATTAGAAGGATCAAATTACTTCAATTTATAAATACATTAAATTAACAATTAATAATTATTCAAAATATACCAAGTTTACTTAATATTGGAGTTGAAAAGTGACTTTTTTCATTCAAACCAATATAGCTCCTGAACGGTAGGTATTAGCGACAGATAATATATAACAAAAATATTCCTCATTTAATTTCTGATAAGGTTACTTTCGGCAAATTTTTGATCCGAGCAACACCAGCAGTGCTTGATCGTGTCAAAATGTCACATTTTTGAGGGTTAAAATAAACGTTACAAATGAACATCTAGCCAAAAGTCATATCCTTGTCAAAACTTCGCTTCAAGTATCTTTTCATTTATGTATTTATTATTTATAATTAAATATTTATTTTCATGTAGCAAATGACCTTAAATTCAATAAATGCTCGGGAGTAAAAATAATATAAGTAGAAAATAGCTTAAAATATTTATGAATTATTAGAAATAATAAAATCATTTAAAACCGATCCAGATTTTTGTTTAAATGACCAGAAAAAACATTTGGAAATCCCTAGGTAAATCCTAAAAATGTTATCTACCTGTCCCGTTTCCAAGATGGATATATTTCGGATATCTCTTATATCTCGTCAGGTGAGTACCAATATTTGATTTCTTGTCTTACATTTTTGAAAACTTTAGTATTATAATCCATTTAAAATAGTGCTGATGTGTTGAAAACTTTGTATGTTTTAGAACTGAAGATCAATGTTTAGGATTCGAAACTAGTTTTCTAATAAAATAATTCCAATATAAGTCGCAATTAATTCATCAACCCTAATTGTACTGATCCTTCTATACCATCATTTGTACCCCAACTGTTACCGTTGTTGGTAATAGAACCGCTGTTAGAAACGCTGTAGGTCCTAATTTTTCTAAAACAGCCATTTGAGTTGTGGGTATTATAATTTTAAAATGAGAAAATATATCTTGAATCGTTATGAATGATTTGTAGAATAGTAGCTTTAATGTATCCGTGAGATTCCTATTAAGTGACCCGAAGTCAAAATAAAAAATAATGATGTTTATCTTCTCAGAGGAAGTACGTTGTCATTGTTCATTCACTTAATCGGAATTGTACGTACACGACAATGGAGCTCGTGACGTCGATTGGAATTGTGCTGTTTTATCGTCACAGCTGAAAATGACGTAATTTCCTTCCCACGCATAAGCTAATATTCGGAACGCTCCAGAATATGGATCTTCAAGTCTTAACCAAATATTTCCTCAGGACCTTCGCAATTTAAAATCGATTGAGAAAATACCAAGCACTCAGTGATCGGCGGGTGCTAAATATCCATCTTGGAATATTATTTAGCAAGCTACCATGCCATTTAGCGGCCATATGTAAAGAACCGGAAAGGTGGTGGTTGTGACTGTTTGCCAGTCCAAGAATGGGAAGGCCGGCGGACGTGGGCTGCCAGTGTAGGAGTGCGTTCCGATCTCTCCAGTGTCTTCTACGCCATCGTCATGAACGGTATGTCAATGTATCTATATATCTAGCAAATAGTATTTCTTTATCGATTTAATAATCGATTGTTGTGTAATCTGTTCGTATACAGATGGCCGTGCATTAGAGAAAGATTATGTCCTTGTCCTCATTAGATTTAATGTGAATGTACGCTCACAAATATTCATCTAGTATTTGTTGGTTTTAATAAACATTTTCTTGATTATTTATAAAATCAATAATAATGCTGCTAATGTCATGTTTTGGGGTCAACTTTCAATAATGTACCATTACATGATAAAATTGAGCTGGATGACAGATCACGTTCTCTTTTATTTAATTACATTCGTGTCAGTAAATGTTTAAAACTGTAGATGTTAATATAAATATTATTGAAGTAATTTTAATAGGTATAGATTCACGAATAGGTTTTGGTATATTTATCACACCATTTTTTGTGGTATACGGATCTATGTGCGTCGCGGTGGTACCCTGAACACTACTGAGAACCGAAAATTAAAATTTGAGATTAAATACTCAATAAAATTTATTATTCAGCATTGTCTACATCAAATTTGATAATTATTTAAGTAAAATAATACGTATACAGTTAGTTGTTTTGTAACTTCTTCATTGTTTCTGACATTATTCTTGTAACCATATTTGGGCGAAATTTAATCATAGCTATTTTACAAGTAGTATCCTGGAATCAATCGCCTATTTTAATCATAATTAAATTTTTCAGTCGATTTTTTTCCCGTAAACTAATTATTATTTGACTACAAGATTTAGTCATTATTAAATTAGGTTATTGATTCCAGGAAAATTAGTTGTAAAATAGCTGTGATTAAATTTTTAGTTATAATTAAATTTTAACCAACTTTGCTTGTAACGAACAACTTCCTCAATCAAGCATATTTTTATATATCTTCTTATATTTATTTTTAGAAATATATTAAAATATGACATCTACGAATTCGCCATTAGTGATCTGATGAATCCCCTGATGCGTCAATGTTATTATTAGGACAGTAATGATCTCATTATGATGCTGAAACGCTGGACCAGATCTTGGACTTCCCCGTGTCTTGGCTTTTATGACATTCCTGTTTCTTTATTTTAAAAACATTTAGTTCTTCAGATTAGCTGAGATCTGAATGAATCACTGTTTTCTCTCGCCGTAGAATTTATACCCCCTTCCACCTGCGCGCAATCCCACCTGTTACGGCAGTTTTCAGGTGATCGGTTCATTTACTTGTTTATGTTATCTCTTTCTTTTAATATGATTTTTGGTTTTGAGACATATATCTTTGTAAGTAGCAGTTTGTTTCGGAATTCCTGCTCTTTTTTGGGGGGTAATTCAAAAATTCAATGAACCAATAACTTTATACAATAAAATAAACTCCATTACAACTATATTCTCCAAATACCGTTTTAAAAAATGATTGATCTTTGCTGATAAAAAACCGATTTAATTCCAATTCTAGCCTTTGCTGGTTATCAAAACATTTCTGCCGGAGACAATGCTCCAGAGATCTGAAAAGGTGATGACCAGTGGGCGAAAGGTCGGGAGAATATGGTCTGTGGGGCAATCTTTCCCATCTAATTTCCATTATTCATCCTCAGTCAAACTTAACAGTATGTGGCCTATAATTCGCCTCTGATAACTTGTGGAAGACCCATTTATCCAGTTTATTTAATAATCCTATTTGATGTAGGTATCTCCGGTCTGTCGTTTGTGAAACATTCAACTGCTTACCTATTTCGCACATGTTTGGCGTGGATCTGAATCAATTAATCCTCGGATTTCATTGCGTTTGTTGGCTTCAAGCCTTTTTTTGCATATGCATATTGAAAAATCGATCGAATTTGATTTTCAACACTCACCATTTTGATATATTTTTTTAAACGTTTAGCAGTGACTGGATTTAAAGGCAATCCCTATTTCAAAGACAGCAAACAATATTTTTGATATTGTGATGAACTCATGGCATATGTTGATGTGCTCCTAAATAACCGTTGTTTAGTACTCATCAACAGTGATGTACCTTCATGCTTCATTTATAAAATCTTTACAGTTTACTTCAAATAATGTAAATTATATGTGAAGAATTTGAAATTCCCGTTTGGAATGCTAGTAAAGATACTGTTATATGTTATGATTTGGTGAGGGATCTATTCTTGTTTATTGTAAAACACATAACCTAAATTAAATAGAAAAACCGCAATAAAAATAAATTTTTTTTATTATTTTATAAATTAAAGAGAAATATGATAACTTAGAAATAAAAGCAAAACTAATGTTAATGCTCAATATAAAGAAATCTATATTTTAAATCTAAAGAAATTTCCTTGTACACGATTCTTTAAACGAAAGAAATTGATTTTATTCAAGTGGCACATTTTTATGTCTTAAACTCAACAGAATTAGCTCAAATGAATGAATATTCTTTTACAAGTTTTAACGAAAACGAAAAATTTATTAATCTAACTTAATTTGTAAAATCTCAGTCACTTAAATTTGTTATGAATGAACAACCTTTTTTTACAGGCAAAAATAAAGAAAATATATTTTATCCTACAAAACAATATTGATAAATTTAAGTGCAAAATAGAAATAACAAAAAGCTAAAAATGTTCTCGCTTATTATTATTTACACCCATCTTTATAACCTTTGAACTCCCTCCTCTTCCACATGTGGTTATTTTTCACACCCATCTTTCATCTTTTATAATTTATCAGCGAGCAACTTATACGACTTTTCTAAAAATGCCGTTGTTTTAAATATGCCGTTAAATGAACAAAATTGTAACAAAGAAATCCAAACTACACTATAGCCAGCAATAACGGATACAATAAAGTCACAATCAATAATATTAAAAAAAAAAAAAAACGAAAAACAAATACTTAAAAAAATAGGAAAAATATATACATAACACTCCCAGAGGATAAAGCTACCCCTAAAAAATATATTTAGATACCATATACGGCTTAATATCCACCAAAGTCGGAAAAGAATTTTAAAAAAATTAGGTTTAAACCCTGCATTTAAAATAGATAAACCATTGTTATCATACTTCCCTTCACCTAAATACAAAATAGACCCTTTCCAAAAAACCGGTGTATACAAACTAAAATGTAATAACAGTGAAGCAAAATACACGGGAAATAATGGACGATTGGTAAATCAAAGAGTAAAGGAACATATAAGATCATATAATAATAAGACCCAAAATTCCAATGTCGCCTAATCCAGGTAAATGAAAATAACCATAAATTTAATAAAGACTCGGGAGTAAAACTACTACATCAAATAGAAAATAGCCTAAAATTGAATATTTATGAATCATTAGAAATAATAAAATCGTTTAAAACCGATCCAGATTTTTGTTTAGATGACCAGCTAAACATTTTCAATTTGTTTCCAATAGAAACGGAAAAATCCAATGAGTCATAAGGGAAATCCTATAGTAAACCCCAAAAATTTAACCTACCTGCCCCCTCCCATTCTATCGCTGGATATATTTCCGTTATCTCTTAGATCTCCTGAGGCGAGTACTATTGTTTGATTTCTTGTCTTACATTTTTGAAATCTTGTGTATATAATCCATGTAACATAGTACTGATGTGTTGAAAATGTTGTATGCTTTAAAACTGAATATGAATGTTAACTAGTATTCTAATAAAATAATGCCAATAGAAGTGGCAATTAATTGATCAATCCTAATTGTATTGATCCTTCTATACCATCATGCGTACCTCAGGTGTTATTTGAGAGTTCTGTAGATATTATCACGCTTGTAGTAGTCGTGGTCAGTTACGGGATCTTGGTTTTTGTCTCCTAGTTGTCTAGCAATAAGAAATGTCCTGTAACTGATTATTTCATTAAACATAAATAGATTGATTGGCAGCTATAATAGTTTAAGCTTGTATATTATCTGATCTATTAGCTAGAAGAGGGAGTTACATAAGGAAAAGGCACGCTGGGGCAGGTGTGTGTGGGTTCGTCCCCCGCGTTTGTGGAGCTGAACACCTCACCCACCTCGGGGCCAATGCCTTATATGTGTCGTATCTGATAAAGTAACAATTATCTTGATGACCAACTGCGGTTTGAACTCTTGTTTTATTTATTACAGAATTAAATTTAGTTGATTAATTAACATATTTTCTATTATTGTCTTTCCGTAGTGGGATAGCTATAGAATATAGTTTATTTAAATATTCCCTGAGGTGTTCAAATATGATTGGGTAGTTTCTTATATTAATTTGCTGGTGTGAATAGTGCCTTAAATATTTCACATATTTACTCTAATTTCCGTCATAAACTATAGCTTATTAATTTATTAAAAAATAATTAAATTATTGATCATGTTTCCTCACTCATAAACGTTTCTTGCCTCAATATATCCCTGGCTGAATATATCGTGAAGAAGTGGTTTAGTCAAAATTCTGTACTTTTCATTTATGCATTTTCGATCGTTTAGTAAAATCCTAGATACACTAGAATTTCTTATTAAAAAAAAAAACATTTTTGCAAAAATAGATATTTCGGGGCTTTATTAGGAAACCCAACTTAAGCAATTTTTCATAACGTAGATATTAAAAATCCTGCTTTGAAGGTTGAATAGTTAAATCATTTTCAAGGTAATTTGATCACCTCTTTACAACTACCGATACAACACGTGATAGTGAAAAGAATATCCTAGAAGAATTATTAATTTTCTAAAGCATCTAGCAAATATCCAGTATTTATTTGTTTATAATTAATGCAATCAAAAGGGTTGACTTAGTTATATACTTTTTTTTTTTTTTTAAATTATTTTTGCGGTTTTGAAGTCATTTATAATAATCAGAGTGATTTATTTATTTTTTCTATTATTTTATTTTTACGGTTATAACGATTAATTTAGTTTCGATTTGTGAATAAAATATTATTAATCACATGGAGACTATAAGTATCGTATTGTTCACTTGGAGGTAGAAATCATTAAGTAACAAAATGAATTTTTCAGGAGAGCAAAAAAACGGAAAGCCAAAAAACGCTCATTAAACATTTCTCAGATAGTTATAATAGTGAATTTTCTCATTCTCTAATGTGGATATATAACAGTTATATTCACTTGGTGACTTTTACCTCCAAGCAGACGATATTATTATTAGTTAAATTTTAAATGTTTTCACTTTGTTAAATGCTCCATTACATTAACGTCTTAATTATAACCTATGTAGAACATGGACCAGACAGCCTGTAATTTTAATGATTGCAAAATACAGTATAATTGGATTCATTAATTTCTAAACTTTTTGATTTGGATCCTTAGGAACTCTTAGTGTAAACAAAACAAAATTGGGTGAAACTAGATCAAAAATGTAGTAAAATGCTGCAGACCTCACCTTTCTATTCCAATCCGTTACAGATATACGTTAAATCAAAGACTTTTTTGAGGGAACCGCGTTTTTTACCATAAAAGCTGAAATAATACTCATCTGCCCATAAAATTCACCTCATAAAGTGGTATTCTTCAACACAATCTGCATTCAGAAGCTAACGGCAAAATTGAGGTCTATGTTCATTATCATTTGGTTTTAAACCTTACATTGAAAATCTAATAAAATAAATCCTAAATAATAATAATAATAAATAAAGACATGTAATAACATAAGATCCTTTGATCTGGTTTCGCTTTATTAACACATTTATTTTGTTTTCTGCTAAACAATAACTTTTTTTTCTTGATTATTCCAATGCAGAGTTTATTATGTTTAAACTGCACATTTCCATTAAGGGATTGTCATAATGTTTTATTTACACAAGTAACTGATTTGTATGCCAAATGAGAACGCCTAGTTTTTTCGCCTTTAAAAGTAAATTTCTCCATGAAATCGAATCAGAATTATTACTTTTAACATATCATTCAAAAGCTGATTAAATTTACAAGTTTTTGTAAGATTTGCTGTTTTGTGGATAGGTTTTTCGAAAAACGGTGTGCGTTGAATTAACATAAGACATTGTAACTTCCCTAAATAAGGTGAAGATAAAGCTGTTCTTTAGGTAACAAGTTTGTAAAATTCAAGGTTTCATTTACTATGCTCTTATAGAAAATTTAATGATAAATTCGAAAATATGGTGAAAGTTTGAAAAATATTTAAACAAAATGGATATATTACAGTTTGTATGGGAAAAAACGTAGTTTCCTAAAAAAAGTCTTTGATTTATCGTATATCTCCAAAGGATTGGAATAGTAAGGTGAGGTCTGCGGCATTTTACTTCATTTTTTACACTAAGAGATAATCACTCTGTATCAGGAGGCATTAGCGACTTTGGATATGAGAGAGGTGAAATAAAACAAATACTTCTGGTGAATTTATCAAATTTGTTCATTAAATAGTAGATTTCAAAAGTGGCAGTAATTCCATCGGTCAATGTCTTATGAGTTTTTGGGTGTGTTACTGACTTGGGTGTGGTTGGTCTTTGAGTTAGTGGGTATGTGTTTGTACTATGTCTAATATGAAAGTTTGGAACAGTTGTTTGGTTTAGTTCTTAACTTCTAGATTTTTGAATAGTTGTGTTACGATTGATTGGTGGCACATAATGGAGCGTTTATTATTAGCCCTAAAAATTTTGAATTTTCCGACTATTTGGCATGGAAGAACCACAGTAACAAACCATAGCTCCACATTGGTACTGATAGTAGTTTGTAAAGAGGTGATTTGCTCATTACTGGAAGTTTTTTAAGCAGTCTCAAAAAAGTATATACCATCTGTTTTTGTTTAATGTGCGAAGAAAATCTAGTATCAACAAATATATTACTACTACCAAAAGAATCTCTTTACTTCGATAATGACTTATTTTAATTTATTTTTTCTGAATTTGACTCTTTTTTATTTCCACACTACCATTTCCGTGCCACCTGCCAGCAATGCCCGCCAGGACCATTATTGAAACTTTTCCAAAAGCTTGACGTCTTCCAATTTGACTGACAGTTTGTTCTTAATTTGTATTTTGGCGCTGATGGATTTGTGTCTAACTCTTTTTTGGCGTCGTGCTTTAAGTTGTAAAAGAGCGTGGTTGTCAGTAATTTGGCGGACCAGCAGGTGAAAATAATTAAATAAACAGCTTAGCAACTAATTAATGGTAACATTTAATGTTATTGATTTTTTATTACTATTGATTATTTATTATTACTAATCTAATATTTTAGTTCTGGCATCCTTAATGGAGGACTGCCATTTGTTTCAGTTGTACTCAGTTCAATGAAACATAGTTGAAATAAAACAATAAACCCTTTGTATCTATTCAGTTTCCAAAATATAATAGTTCACTTTTAGTGGTTTTGATGACTTTACTGGATCAGTATTAATGTCATTACAAGAAAACTGTAAGGACGAAAAGTAATGAAGGAGCAATCATAAAATACTTTTAATGATAATGACATTAGTGTCCGTAAGGAACGATCATCTTAGTTTCGAAACTAGTTTTTCAAAGGTTTTAAAGCGACATAACTATATATTGTCCTTCGTATGCCTAACTATATATGAACAGATGGAAAAAAGAAAATAAAAAATATCAAGAAAGGAAGTTCCTCTGGGTTCTGCTCCCCCTCGTGCCTTTCACACCATTTATATTCACTTCAGTATGATTTAGTTTTTCTCAGTATTAAAATTGCCAGATTTGATGTGATATTTCATGAAAATATGAAATTTAACAAAATTTATGCTGTCATTCCTACCTTAGATGGTGTACATAAGAAAGGACGCTAAGCACAATAGAAAAAATAAACAAAACAAAAATTTTGAATCTCTTTTATCAAAATATCTTTTCATCTGGGATCTACTAAACCATCCCATTCGTCTCATATCCAGTCCTTACAATCCAAAATTCTCTATGCTCCTCACTTTTGTAACCTATCCACAATGATCTTAAATGTACCTATATGTTGATTTAGCCCAAATCAGATAATAATAATAGTAAACTTAATAACCATTCAGATCCACTAGTTAAAGTAAAGTCATCTTAACTTGCTTCTCATTCTCTTTCAGATAAACTCCCAAAGCGTCTGAAACGAAGCTGGCCTCGAGAGCTTCGGATGTAGAACTTTATTTAGTGCTACCTATAGGCAGTTGCTTTACAAGCACCCAATAATGCTTTACAAGATAACAAGCATTATTATCACATTGACCAGATGTATTTTTTTTTATTTTGTATTCAGTTGTAAATTTCAACAAATGTCTGAAATAAAAAAAAAAGTTTTATATCGTGATTTGTAGCTAATTATTTAGGGTAAATACTTCAGAACCTCAATTCACAACTCGAAAGTAACTTCGCGTAGTGGTTTCTGGTAGTAGAGATGAAAATTTGGATCATGAAAATTTGGATCATAAATATTTGAAGCATTAGTTTCCTGTCTAAATCAAATATTTAGAGGTCATTTAAAGAAACAAAATATATAGTATATTTCATCCTTCGCTCTTACAGATAAATTCGTTCAGCTGACGTGTTATCAATGCTTATTGTTTGCAGAATCCCATAACATTAAAGAGTATTTCGTGGCATATTCTTACAGTGAACAGCTTTTTGGTTCTATAAACTTTACACGGTTAAGATCGTTTGGAGCTGATAAGACAATGAGATGATGAGTAGATCGTGAACTTGTGATAAGAAATTATTGTGTTTCCTTCTCCGATTCGGCTTAAGATTATATCAATGAGAATGGCAGCCGAAGGATACTGGAATGGGACAAAGGCAACCTCTGGGAATGTAGACACTCGTGAACGTAAGTTCATTCGATTGTATTCTTTGATTGCTTTCTCGTCTGCATATTTCTTAGAGAGCTCCAATGTCACCTTCTGTTTCTCACAAAGCCTATAGGAGTTACTGAAGTTATTGATTGAACTAAATTGTTAATAACTATTGTTTCCTTGAGGTTTGACATTTGAATATTGTGTATTTGACTTCATAGAAATTTACTTTAGTAACATTTATTTCGATAGTCAACTATGTTGTACTTAATACTCAATCAGAGCTTTATGTCAGTAGATTCGACTTACTAAATTACCAGTTTCTCCCTTTCCTTTAGTATTCATCCTGTCAGAGTAGGTAAATAATTTGTAGCGGTAACATGGTCACGCGTATCAGTGTCAACACTGAGTACCTGAAATAACCTTCAAGACCAACACTTGTGAATAATGTTATGGAACTAAAAAGTGTCTATTCATTTATTTTTATTTCAACAAAATCCAGATATTGAATCAATCTCTTGATCCAAAAAACAAAACAAAAAAAACAACATAATTAACAAAGTTTGATTACAACCTTCAATGTGTTGGTCATTGAAGGTTATCTCTGGTACTCAGTGTTGCCACTGGTCACTGGTACGCGTGACAATGTTACCGCTACCAATTCATATAAAATTAGGATTGATGAATTAATTGCCATTTCTTTGTAATTGTATCGATCCTTCTATACCATCATGATTACCGCAAGTAATTCATATAAATTTCAGTCAAGATAAAACAGCCTAATGTGGTAGCGGCTGATATGGCTATATTGCAACAACACCAGATAAGTAATGGTTTGCAAAATATTTTAGTAAGAAAACACCATTTCTGTTAATCACAGTTTATACTGAAGCAAAAAATCCCACTCGATTAATATTCTTTGTCAAGGCCATTTGAAACGTATTAGGAATATTAAAAACAAATGTTTTTAATAATCCTAATACCGTTGTACGAAATCAAACAGCGTTTAAAAAAAGAAATTAAAATTACGAAATTTTGAAATAATTAATGAATAGTTACAGTTTTGTATTAGATGGGCATATGGGCATAAACTTCAAGAATATGATTCGCCTGTCAGTGTGTAAAGAAAGTTAGAAATTAATTTTTTATATTTAAGCAATCATCTCTAACAATAAAACATGTGACTTTTGATAATACTTTATTCGGTTCAGGAAGTAACAATTAAGATTGTGAAGAATTGCATTTAACTGATTAGCTCTGAATGAAATTCAATTAATTGATTGAAATTGATTTGGGAGGCATTGTGTCATTCAAGAGATTTTGAACCTGTAGATTATTTGGTAATTAATTAAAATAGTAACTACTATTTACAACACTTTAGGATTTATGTATTTATATAAAATTTAATTTATATATAAGCATTAATAATTTCAATAGAGCACATGTATCGCAACACAATGATTAATACATTGGATGATCATAACAGTTCTCTTAAGGTTCCCATGTTTCTACAAACTTCTTGGTCAGTTGTTATAATAATGGAATTCCGCAAATAAAAATAAAAATTGATTATGATTTCGTTGTAAATGATAAATTTATAAACTGAATTTAATATAGATATCTTCTTCAAAAGCTTGATAAATGTTGAATAAGTAATGTTGCTCTTGTCGAACAAGTAAAAAAATACGTATAGTCTTTGCTTACACTCTAGTACCCAGTTTCCCAAGTTGGGATACAATAAAATAGGTACGCTATTACGGACGTTTTGGTCAAAGCAGATCCGCTGATTCTTGTGAATCACTTTATCGCATTCATCGTTTACTCCTTACGCTGACACTTCGTACTCCATACCCTACATCGTAAACGGCGCCACATGGCCCCCTCTCTATCCTTTCCCGAGGCATATTAATAGCCTGCTGACCAGTCGACCGCTGACCATCGCCGCGCTAAGATGGTTTCCTGTGACACCTGCCCACAGCCCCCGACGAGAAAAGACAGCAGGAGTAAGGCGAGGCTGTCCATCTGGGATCGTGAACTAGGTGAGCCCTTCAAACCCTTTGTAATGGATCCCTTTACAACCCTTAAAGTATATCGTAATTATTATATTTTTATTTATATAAATTAATTCGTTGTTATTTCTATATATTTTTATTGTATTTTTTTAAGTAATGTATCAATTCTATGGCATCCTGACTTAAGAAAATAGGTACTAGAGTGTAGTCAAGGACCTTACTATTTTTTTTTACTTCATAAACAAAAACATTATCATTTTTAATTATTCCTCATTCTGTTGTATAAGATACCTCGATCGATCAAACACAAGGTGAGCAAAAATGGTTCGATCAGAAATTGATTAAAGTTGTAGAAATGATGGCCCCAGGCTTGTAAGAAAAACTTATTTTCGAGCTTTTATACATAAACTGTCAATTTTTTAAATATAAATGTAATGAGCGTACAGAATGTGATTAATTTAAAGTATCATGTCAATTTTTATATGTACCTAGAAAAAAATATGTTTTTTCATTGTATTTTTTTTTTATAAAATATAAGTCATTGGTGTTGGTATTTATGAGTATAAATTCTTCAACTTAATTTTTATTATAATTTGTGACTGAAGGCTTATCTTTTTTTCTTGTATGTACTATAAGTTTCATATGTATAGTTTGTGAACGTAATAAAAATGACTATTATTTAAAGTTTATCGCCACGAGCCTGGAGCAACGCTTATTTCTTTACAAATTCTTCATCGACAATGAAATCCAAGGCTTTATGCTTCATATGTCGTTGATCAGTATACAAATAGAAGAGATCTTTTTATTTTATGATTGATAAAATTATAGCAGATAAGGAATTTAAATTATTAATAAAGTTTAAAATGATGATAACCTATGTTGATGATCTGATTATCGTACATGTTATAGATTATGTGTCATGTTGCAATACCACTGCATTACCATTTTTTTCTTTATTATTTAATCTATACCCTTGTATAGCACAATAAGCATATGGCGGGCTACAAGATTGTAGATAAATATTGGATTGAGGGGCTTGAAAGATGGATATTTCTAGCGGGGTATTCTTCTCAATTTGATAAATAAGGATCTACCTTAATCAGGCATTAAGTACTACACTCCTATGAAATAATATTCTTTGTAACTGGGAATCGTCTATGTTTTCTGAAGAAATTACCTAAGGGAGATAACGTATCTTACTGTAGACACTGGGATACGAAGGAATTGGGAGGCAATAAATGATTAGACGAACTAGCAGCGAATAGATTGGAACTTGATAACGTCCTGAACTATGTTGCAATATTTCTACTTTCATAATCAAGAAGGAAATAAATTTCTATTTAAAGAAAAATACACGGTCTTGTAATCAGGTATGAAACAATCCAAACTTTTATTTACTTTTCAAAGGATAATCTTACTTAAACCTTGGAAAGAATATTGAAATCAATTTTATATTCAATATATATATATATATATATATATATATATATATATATATATATATATATATATATATATATATATATATATATGAGATATATGATATATGAGATCACCACACAGTGGATGACATCAATGGGCTGAGAAAGATATGTTTTGTATAAAAAAAAAAAAAAAAAAAAAAAAAAAAATATATATATATATATATATAGAAAAGTGATAAGGTAAATATCGCCTCTTGGAGGTAAAAGTCACTGAGTGCATTTTTTTTTTCTAATTCGACAAAAAGTCATTCTGTGTTGTTATTATAATTTCCCATAAGCATAAGAAGTCAGCAAGTGGATATAACTGTTATACTTGCAGATCAGAGAATGAGAAAATTCACTATATAACTATTTGAGAAATTTTTAATGAGCATATTCCCGTTTGATTATTGAAACGGAAAAAAAAAAAAATTGATTTTGTCACTTAATGAGTTTTACCTCCAAGCAGACGATATTAAAAAAAAAAAAAAAAAAAAAAAAAAAAAAAAAAAAAAAAAAAAAAAAAAAAAAAAAAAAAAAAAAAAAAAAAAAAAAAAAAAAAAAAAAAAAAAAAAAAAAAAAAAAAAAAAAAAAAAAAAAATTGATTGTTGATTGAACTAAAATATTACAATAGCTAAATGAGGAAACGATAAAATAAAAAACACAAGTTAATGAAAATCAGAAAGTTATAAAATCATGGTAAAGAATGTCATGAAAATATACAATTGATGTTGGTAAGTTATATAATAATAAAGTAACTAAGTTATTTTAATAAAGAAAAACGTGAACGACAATACTAATAACAAATAATAAACGGTTGTAAAGTAGGAGCAATAAAACAAATTTATGTTAAATTGAATAAGTGTTAAATTCACTTTGGGAAGGCATGAGAGAATAGAAGGATCAATTTTAATAAATGTAAAATTTGTTACTATAACAATTGTTAAACAAAAAGGAAATTAGATAAAAAAAAATAAAGGATCCAAGTCAAATAAAATTATATTACATATAAGAATAACCCAGATAGTAATATGGAAGTAAATTTATGTAAGACGATGTGATATGTAAATAATAGAACTAGATCAAAGTTCTAGAACTGTTACAGATACCTATATGGACTATCAAGATTTCCACTGCTGTGTAAAAAGCGGGATACAGAAAAGATTTTTCATCCTTCTGATTCTGATTTATTAAAATAATAATACTTTGTGTATTGTTGTGGTCTACAAATGTCATGGAATTGTTAATAATCTTAATGCAGGGACGTATTGTCGGAATGTCAAGGACTCGGCGTAATGCGCTCTTTGACATGCTGACATATCGAGGAGGCTCAGCGATCATAGTTAAAACCTTTCATTGAAGGATAGATTTATTTTTAGCTATTTAATAATATTTACAACTCTATACATTATAAACAAGTAAATTATTACAATGACTTGTCCATAACATGTAAAGAACTACTCACTAGTAGCACTTTAATATTTTTGCATTAGAAGGTGTCTTGGTCATCTTCTTTACTTCTTTTCAGACGCCTCAGAGGATTATCGGGAATGGAGTGTGAGGCAAGTTAGGAGACTAGTGGAATTTACTATGAAAGGATAGGTTTGGGACAAATCAGCAGCATATGGAACATTTAGATCTTTATTGATAATTTTTTTTTTTATAGAATAATAAAGAGCTTTGGGGATTTTGGATTATGAGGATTGGATAAGAGACGAATAAGATGGTTTGGTGGAGCCCCAAAACTTAATTCCAAAAGTCCAAAAAGGTCTAATTACTGACATTAAAATGAGTCTCTTGTGATTAATCGGAACGTTTGCACTTTGGTCTAGTAAATGTTGAAGAAGTAAGAAACGACGGGCAGTTTCTTGTCGTTTTAGTCTGGTATGTTTCTTCGGATTTAAATAGTAGATATGCAGGATTCCTGTAGAAATTTAAATTATTCTGCAGATGTAAGTTCATTGACCCAATATCGTGATCAACGCAATAAGGATAATTATAACATTCCCTAAAAAGTTGTTTTCTTGTTCTTAATGACGATATTACTATTTAATGTGATGTTGTATAGAGAAGTGTCACGATTCGGTGTTACTGGACTATAAAGCCTACGTGTCCGACCGTACCGTCCTCAGTGCTGACCTAGTGCGATTCTTATCTGTCCTTAGTTCATTGCCAATAGATTTCTCTATCTGTTGATATTTGATTGTTGTCAAATACTTTTTAAGTCTTCAACATGACTTCTTGTAAGTAACCTGTTTGTCAGTATTACGTTTAAAGTTAAACATAGAAAAAACTTTTTTTAAAAATTAGCTGCATGGGATATTTTTATTGTATTATATGTGTAAATGATCACTTATTCAAAAAAATATGCCTGCAAGATTAAAACACTCTTCTTTTATTATGAACTAAAGATATTTTTTTTTAAACTAGTTAAAAAAATTGTCTCTAATATTTATTCGAATTTTTAGGTCTACTCCCTTTTCTTGTGAAACCTTATTTGTTTCTATTTGATTGATATATTTTTCTATTGAGCACCATACAGCAGCCAGATAACATATTACACACCTACATATCCACTTATTACATTCCTCTTGGTAACATTTCTCAAAATCACGTCCCAGTGAAATCTTTTACTCTGTTCTTTTTTCCTGTATGCCCCAGTTTTCAGGGAAATAGTCAATATAGTAGGATAAAAAATCAATTTTTTAGCTCATCTTGCATCTTTGAGCTAATACTGCCAGCATGCGTCGTGCAATGGTTTTGTAGTCAGGTTCTGAAACAATTCCCATCTCTTATTAGTAAATTTAATCTAAATTTAAATCTGTTAAAATATTTGTATAATCCTATTCAGTGTTTTACAAGCAGAGCTGTGTTATAAATGAAATGTTTGGATCCAGGATCCAAAACAGACGCCTGTATTCGGAAACTTTAATGAAGTCGCGCTTCAGTTAGATGTTGAAAGAGATTAGGTAATATTTCGAAAATTGAAAACCTATATTTGTTCACTTATGAGGTTTTATTCTTCAAAATGATGATTTCTCGTCAAATCAATATAACCGGTAACAGTGGTGAAAGTATTTTTCTTATGGCTTTACAGTTCTTATTTAGGCTTATGTGTACTATCAGATTTTATATATTTTGCAATGCTATTTTAACGCCTTCAAATGTTGTTTAAATACTTATAATTTTCTCTCCTCTGTCCTATCCCTACACTATTTTCAACTTCCATCAGATATAAGACAAAATAATGTATATTTTAATGTAAAATGATCTAGGTGCAATTAAATATAATATAAATACTTAAATTAAATATAATATACTTAAATTAAATATAATATACTTAAATTAAATATAATATAATATAATAATATAAACTGTCCTTGATTTATTTTCTTATTTATTATTATAGTATTAAAAGTGGTACTTTTACTGCATTGAATAATTTCCCAGCGGAATCTAAAACCACTTATGTTAGTGAATTTCCATTCAGCCTGCGACTATCTGTGTAAGAAATATTTTTTTCTTATATAGGTTTGTTTTGTTTTCCATTATCTACTCATATCATTGATAATTAAAGTCGCAACATTTAAATTTTTATGAAATTATTTATTTTTTATCATATTTGAAAATAATAGTTTTATACTAATGACTTATTATGACCATTTTTTTTTTCTTTGTATTTAGACTATTTCAAATTTATTTAATTTTATTTTTCTGTAAAAATAAATATTCTCTTTACAAACTGAAAAGAGTTTTTCGATTTATTGTCAATCAATTTTCCTCTTTCCTGTCCAATAAAACTTTTAAATGGCTGTTTAAGTATGTCGATTGATTTTAATTTCTAGAACAATAAAAATTTCATTTTATAAGGAATCTCACTGAAGTAACAAAATGGGCGACTCTACTTGTACTTGCTACTAAGTACTTTAAAAGATTTTGTTGGACAGATTATTTTTAAATATTGATGTAGTAAAATAAGAACTTTCAAACTGAAAAATAGTAGTTTTATATCTGGACATTATTTTTTTTAAATAATAAAGAACTGCTAAATTTAAAGCCAAACAATAACTTTATTAGACTGGTCGAAGATCGGACTAAAATTCCACCTTCTAAGACTGGATTTGATTTATCGTGGATTTATCTTGGATACTGCCTCAATACGCTTGGCCACGCGGCCTTTGAAATTTCAGCTAAATTTATACGGCTCTATATTAAAATCAACCTCCAAAGAATCAGGTATAACAACAGGCGAAGCTAATTGGTGGCAGAGAGCCAGGGCAGGTAGATACAGCGATATATCTCAGTATAAATACCTTCTGAGACGATCTGTTGAGCACCTCACTGTGTGGAACGGCTCGTCACTGAACGTCATTCCTTCACTAAGTCTTTGAAAAGCTCAATATTAAAATGCTGAAGGTCTTAAATATAAATCAATAATTATTTTAAATATTAGGAAGATTTATAAAATTTATCGCTTGGGTCAAATCTTGGGTGAAAACTTGTTTAAGAACACATCGACTTGTGTACGCCAATTATATTTTTGAGTTTAATTTAGTGTGAATGATTTATGCAAATAATGCTGACTGATATTTTTTCTCAGAACTTTCATTCTTGAAACAGTTATTCCGGAGCCATATTTGTTTAGGTAATGAATGGATTGTTGACGCTTCCTATTCGAATTGACACCAAACAGAGGAAGGTCATGCTGCCCATATACCCGCATCTGTAAACGACTGTTCTAATCTCTGTAAATGTAGTCATAAAGATTTATCACTCACTACACTATTGTATAGCCCCGGTTGAAAAGGTTATGAAAGTATTCGTTTTGATTTTGAGGTTTCCTAAGAACCAATCTATTTCTCTATTTTTATATTCCCGTTTTTAAATGCAATATTCATAAAATAGTTTATCAAACGAGGTTCTTATATTTGGGCACCACTATTGAAAAAAAATCCTTGATATGCTCTCTCACTCCAACAAGAAAATACAATACATACTATATTTTCTATTAAAAGGTTTTCAACGTTGAATCTTACACTGAGAAATTATTCTAGTCTAGACTCGAGAAAAAGACGGCTAATGCAAAATTATTATTATTATTATTATTATTTTTGTATTAATCAAAATTCTATTGGAAATGTTTTCAAAACATCAGAACTTTGTTCCATGCAACAAAGTACTGATAATTAGAAAATTTTATATGTTTTAGAACTGAAGATGTTTAGCATCCGAAACTAGTTTTCTAATAAAATAATTCCAATAGACGTAGCAATTAATTCATCAATCCTAATTGGAAAGATGCAACATGTCGATCAAAGACTAGTTATTCTCCTTCATGACAACACTAGTCCTAACACCGCTGCTTTGGACTAGGGATACACTGGAAGAAATGGGCTGGGAAACCCTTGAGTAGCCTCCTTATAGCTCTGACTTGTCCCCCTGTGACTGTTCTCGCGTATGAAGAAATGTAGGGAGCATTAAACAAAGCGAGGAGCAAATGCATAGTAGGGCTCGTAAGTTGATCTCGAACTTCTCTATGACCAGTGAATACTGAAAGCTCTAAGTCGGTGGCAAAAGTGTGTAGATCGCTGAGGAGACTGTATTGAATAATGTTAAGAAATGAATTGTGTATAAGGTTATTCAATGAAGGTTTAAAAAAAGAAGAAAAATTTACCGTTTATATTTAATTTAGTTTAAGTGAGCATAGGATATATAGGATTCGCAGCTAGTGTTGTATCTTGTTCAGCTGATATAAACGAATAGCAACAGCTTTGGATTCAAATGAAGGTGTATATTCCTGTAGGTATAATATTCCTGTTCTTGAATAACCAGGTGGTATTGTACCTTCAGACCCTGATTCCATTGTCTTATTGGGGTCTCCTCTTCAGTCATTTGACAAATATGTCCTAACTGATTTATTTAATTGTAAATAGAAACTCTTGATGGTTCTCAACTTACATTTACTAATACACTAGTACACCTTCATAGAAGACGGTTCCGTCGTACAGTATTTACAGAACAGTATTTTTCAATGTTTTAGATTCCGGGGCATTAAGTTTAACGGTAACTTTAAGTTTTATAACCCTCTGCTTCATATTGACTAACTCTGGCCGTTGGGGGAATTAGCATGAATTCTCATTTATTCATTCATTTTTTATTTACAAATCTTATTTATCCTTGACATAATATAATAATATAAATTGTATGATATTATATACATATCGTTTGAGGCAATACCTGCTTGATTATATCTGGCAGAACTAAGTTGGATAAATATTCATGACACTGTTCATTAATCTAAGCACAGCAAGATTGCCTCACTTGCGTTGTGTTGCGAAAACCTCAAGGTCTTTATACTGTTAGTGATTTATGTAGAGAGTGCCTGTGGTTACCTATTTACTGATACTCTTAGAAGCTAGAAAATATGAGTTCTAAACAAAATACAACATCATTGAAACATATTTCCATCTTAATTCTCCACATCTTTTAGTCTCACTTATCTTACACTGTTTATTACGCATGCCATTAGATAATTTATCCGTTTCCACTAATTACTTACTGATTTTTATAATTAATGGTTGTTTTGTCCATACTTTTCTTATGTGTAACAAATGATTTTTTTTTTTTTTTTTTTTTGTTTCTGTTTGAGATTTTGTGTTTCATTTAGTCAAAGTGGTTGGATTATACTTTTCTCTAATATCCTAGTTTGGAGCTTACCCCACCTTACATGTTGCAATAATAACAATGATATTAGAAAATGTTGTACTTTTAAAAATACAAAGTACTAAAATACAATTGAATCATGTAATTGGAAAAGGCTGTAAGTGCCAAAAATAAAATATAAAAAAAAAAAAATTAATTGGAAGATGAATAAGTTCCATTACATTGGCGATGGAAATTATTCATTTTCCAATTAATTTTTTTTTTTTTTTTATCTTGGAACTTACAGCTTTTTCCATTTACATGCCTCAATTCATTAACTGATCTCCAACCTTAAATATTTTTTGTATCACTATTATAGTGATATTGTTCCATTATTTCCATTTTTAATACGTCATGTTACTTGCAAGGAATTTGTTTCTAATATAATACTCTATGTGCTTCAATTTAACTGTTCTTATTTTACTATTTACTAGTTATTTGTTATACTTTATTTATCTATTTATTTTCTATATCCATAGATGTTCTGGCTATTCGTCTTTCGTTGTAATATTTTTCATCTTATTAATTGTTTTTGTTTTATATTTTTTGTTTTGATTCATATTGTTTGTCTCATTTATTTTTCATTCATTTCCAGTCATATATTATTCTTTTTTCTTCTAGCCCTGATAAAGGTTTGCAATGAAAGCTGCAACGCCAGCACAATAAATTAATAATATTTTGTTGTGATTTCTTGACTGCACAAACTATACGCTTCCTTTTATTTTGTATTTTTGTCTTTTATATTCTTTGTAGTTTTTTTAAAAATTATATTATGGCGTAGAAAGGTGTCAGCATCGTTTTTGATACTTGGAAAACTCTTGGAGAAAGTAGTCCTAGACTACTAAGTATAAAATGACTTCTAATAAGCACTTTTTTTCTTTTTTTTAATATGTATTGATATTTACAATTTTATACGTTATATACTACAAGTAAATTTGAGGAAAATGATTACAATGGCATGTAAGGAACTACTCACTAATAGAATTTCAATAAAAGTTCTGCATTAAAAGGTCTAGGGAGTCAGGAGTCGACTGTGAAGCTAGTTAAGAGATTAGTAGATCCGAGTGGGTATGTAGTTCGATATGAAAGGATAAGTATCTGGTTTGGGCTAAATCAGCAACATATGGAACATTAGGATCTTTATGGTTAAGTTTGTTTGTGACGTAATAAGAAGCATTGAGGATATTACGAAGGATCGTAAGGATTGGACACGAGAAGTTGAAGGTTTAGTGAAGCCCCAAGGCTCAATTCCGGTATTAAAATGGATCTAATTGTTGTTATATAAATAAGTCTTTTGAAATATATACGAAGCTTTGAAAGCTAGTTTAGTAAATGTTGGAGTAGTTCGAAACGATGAGCAGTTTCTTGTCTTTTAATTCTTGTATGCAATAAGAATTTCGATGATGGAGTGATATCATTATCGCTTTTCAACATTGATGAAGAAGAAATGTACAGGTCCTGTTTTAAGGACTGTTGCTCTCAGCAAATCTTAGATAGCCTCTTTGGCTTGTTCTGTTTTGTTAAATATTAATTTTCTTTTTATATTTCTCACGTTTTATCTAATATATCTAAGGTGCACTGCAATTACACCACGAAACGGATACTAAATATTGCTGATGGTATCAGAGGGTTAGTTAACTCTGGTTGTAATAGCTGTGTGAGGTCGCTGATTGGTCAGAGGTCAATCAGCCAACTGACCATTGCGGTATAATTATATAGTTGACCGGAGGTCGGGGTGATTGCTACCTCCTAGCTATTGTCTCTCTATTGGTGGTGAAGGGTTCGCAACCCACTTTTATTACAATTACGTTTACATTTTTAAAATTAATTTTCACTTTAGACTCGATTAACCGACGTAGTTGGGACCGATATAGGCTCGGATAAGGAAATAATTGTTTAATCATCGAGACCCTAAAGCGTTAGGAAAATAATGTACTATTGATGTAATACATATATTAGCTTAACCCTTTAACAAGCGATGTATCCTGGAGGATACTCACATTTAATGCCTTTTGCTCTATAAATGACGTAATATCCGATGCATTATCAAACTCATTATCATCTAATATCCTTTGTTCAACCTTGAATTTCATGATACATGTGTGTGGGTTAGCGTGGCTATAGCTATTCAAAGGAAATAAAAAGAAGAAATGTATTAAAAAATTTCCAGCCTGACCGTTGAAGGGTTAATAACAAAATAATAGTTATTATGAATACGATAATATTATCATTTTTTTTCTTTTAACGCAATAATGTTATTTACAACTGTACCTATTGGTTTTCAAACAATGAATGTGACGTTACATTACCAGCAACAGATTTGATCAGGCATGAAGGAGTCAGCACCCAGTGGTACAATCTCTAGGCGTGATACTAAATTATTAGGGATTAGACTAGGAGATCCCTCATCCACCTCCCTTTGAGTCTCCGTAAAGTTATCTCAGGAATTTGTAATATTGCCTTATTCTGTTCCTGTTTGTTAGAGTGTCCTTGTAGTTTGTCATAAAAATGACTAATTTTTAGGGTTGATGAATGAATTGCTACTTCTATTGAGATTATTTTATTAGAAAACTAATTTCGAATGCTAAACATTCATCTTCAGTTCTAAAACATACAGAACTAAAGATGAATGTTTAGCATTCGAAATTAGTTTTCTAATAAAATAATTCCAATAGAAGTGGCAGTTAATATATCAATCCTAATTGTATTGATCCTTCTCTACCATCATGCGTACCTCAATTGACTGTAATTTTTATTAATGTTAATGCGTTTCGTTTTTCACCTAAGGAGGTGAGTCTGTTATTAGTCTTAGAATTTCAAACTCTAAAAATTATAAATAAGTAACATTATTACATATCGTCGATCCAAATGCAAAATACCGAATGTGAAAATCATTACTTTCCAGGAGCGTAGAATAACTGTTTCAGGGTTCCTTGAATCCCTTTGACAGGATTATTCCTCCTTATATTCCAGGTTAAATACGAAGTGAGTTCGATACGGCATAAATCAGCCTCAAAGCAATTGCCAGAGATTAAAAAGAAGAATGCGTTTTTCGCATTCGATACCTCGCATTTGTATGAAAGATATGTAAATTTATAAGTTGTTACCTTGAAATTACTAATTTTATTTAGTTTGAGTACCGACATTCTATCTGCCGCCGCACGATCTGTCTAAAAACCAACAAATCGAATGATTCAGTTCTGCCTTCCAGATATTGAAGTGGCTTCTCCAACCCAGCAATCCCTTCTTCAAAAAATATACAAATTTTTTATTTTTTATTTTGTTGAGAAAGTATCACAATCTGCCTCAATGTAGGCAATAAGTAATATGGATGGCTAAATGGATCCATTCACACAATTAACAAATATTATGGAAATATTTATACCTAAAACCTCAGTTAAAATTATCTTATCATAAATTAAGTTCTCAACTTATGAAAGCGGACGAAGCCCGCGACGGGGGATGCTAGTATTAATATATTTCTTTAAACGTTCAGCAGTGATTGGATTAAAAGGTAATCTATATTTGAAGCGTCCAGTTGCAAAACGTAGCAAAACCAAATTTATAAATTTTTCACCAGAAGCCAAAAACCATTGCAATATGATGCCCAATTGATATGAATTTAATTTTTCTTGTATAATTAGCAGAAAAATAGATGGTTTTAGTTGGGTAAGCGTAATGTTGACCAGTTGTTTATTAAATTGGTTTTTATTTTGTATTTAATCCGTTTTGCAACAGGTTGAGACATACTTCTTTTTGATAATGAAATAAATACGTGTCCTGAGTTGATTTATTGAATTGAAATGATGGATTAAAAATGATTTTACGTTCAAAAATGTTATTTAATAGCTTGATAAACAATAAAAACGGATAGTAAAGTAATAAACGATATATGCACATGCATGGACTAGTCTATGTAATCACAATACACATTTTCCTAAACAAATTATCATTCTTCCTCCTCTTACTTCTAGACAGACGTTTAGTAAAACCTCTTTGAAAATGGTTAAAAACAATTTATCATTAAAAAATATTTGAATACATAAATGCGATTACTTTTTAGTGTATTGAAGAACAAAATAAATACAATAAAGTATTAAACTATGTTGTAGTATCAAAATATTATTGACTCTATTTTTTAGTATGTAACTTAAAAATTAAAAACAAATATCTATCTAAAAACTTTTATATAATGTTTAAAAACATTTATTAGTTTAGTTTAAAAAAAAAAATGAAATATAATTTTAATAAATAGACTAGTCAGTAGTAATTAAGATCACGATAACTAACTTTTGTAAACAGCTAATTGTTTTTCTTCCACCTCGTTTATGTCTCCTAAATCTGACAAATAATATGCATAATATGGCAGCCATATTGTGAGATACTCCCTTTTGCAACAGTACATGATCTTTAATTGTAAATTTGAACAGCTTTTCCTTCGTTTTTAAACCTAAAACCTAGTCAGTCTTCTGGGTGGCAAGGAGCTGGATCGAACGGTATACAGGGTGAGTATCTCTTAGTGTAAAAAAAAAAATTGGGTTAAACTAGATCAAAAATGTAGCTAAATGCCGCAAATCTCACCTTTCTATTCCAATCAGTTGCAGATATACGATAAATCAAAGACTTTTTTGAGTAAATCACGTTTTTTCCCATAAAAACTGTTATATCTCCATTTTGTCTAAATATTTTTCAAATTTTGGCCACATTTTTAGATTTAGCATTAAATTTCCTATAAGAACAGAGTACACGTAACCTTGAATTTTACAAACTTGGTATCTAAAGAACAGCTTGATCTTCGCCTTATTTGGGGAAGTCGCAATGTCTTATTTACTTCAACGCTCACCGTTTTTCGTAAAAACTATCCACAAAACGTCAAATCTCACAAAAACTCGCAAATTTAATCAGTTTTCGAATGATATGTTATACGTAATGATTTTGTTTCAATTTCATGGAGAAATTTACCTTTGCAACCAAATAAACGTGGTGTTCTTATTTAGTGTACAAATCAGTTACTTGTGTAAATAAAACATTATGACAATCCCTTAATGAAAATGTGCATTTTTAACATAATAAACTGTTCATTGGAATAAAAAGCAAAGAAAAAAATTATTGTTTAATAGAAAATAAAGGAAAACTGTCAATAAAGCGACACCAGATCAGAGGATCTTATGTTATTACATTTATTTATTTATTATGTGATTTATGGCTAGATGAGTGTCATTTTTAAAGGGGAAGGCATTTCGACCATTCATAATAACGATATACATGGATTGGTAGAAATGCCATCCCCTGTAAAAACGGCCTCATCTGCCCATAAAATTCACTTCAAAAAGTAGTATTCTTAGACACAATCTGCATTCAGAAGCTAATGGCAAAATTAAGGTCTATGTTCATTATCCCTGGATTTTAAACATTACATTGAAAATCTAATAAAATAAATCCTAAATAATAATAATAAATAAATGTAATAATATCATATCCTCTGATGTAGTGTCGCTTTATTGACAGTTTTCCTTTATTTTCTATTAAACAATCATTTTTTCCTTTGCTTTTTATTCCAATGAACAGTTTATTATGTTTAAAATGCACATTTCCATTAAGGGATTGTCATAATGTTTTATTTACACAAGTAACTGATTTGTATACCAAATAAGAACACAATGTTTTTTCGGTTTCAAAAGTAAATATCTCCATGAAATTGAAACAAAATCATTACGTTTAACATATCATTCGAAAGCTGATTAAATTTGCAAGTTTTTGTGAGATTTGACGTTTTGTGGATAGTTTTTTCCAAAAAACGGTGAGCATTGAAGGAAATAAGACATTGTGACTTCCCCAAATAAGGTGAAGATCAAGCTGTTCTTTAGATACCAAGTTTGTAAAATTCAAGGTTACGTGTACTCTGTTCTTATAGGAAATTTAATGCTAAATCTGAAAATGTGGCCAAAATTTGAAAAATATTTAGACAAAATGGAGATATTACAGTTTTTATGGGAAAAAAAAACGTGATTTCCTCAAAAAAGTCTTTGATATATCGTATATCTGCAACGGATTGGAATAGAAAGGTGAGATTTGCGGCATTTAGCTACATTTTTGATCTAGTTTAACCCAATTTTTTTTTTTACACTAAGAGATACTCACCCTGTATAAAACTCAATTTCGATTTTCGGTGGATTTGCTATGTTTTGTAATTAGGCGCCTCATTTCAAAAACATTAAGCAATATTGTTTACATTGGAAAAGATCGAATTAAAAATAGAATTACAACAAAGACGGTAGAGACCAAATAAATCTTATAATTAATGAAAAAATCGACAATATATTTGAATGAAACGGTCTGGTAATTCATCAATCCTTATTGTATCGATCCTTCTTTACAATTATTCGTACCTCAAGTCATTTATTTTCATTTCATGTCTCTTATATGTTGACAAGAGGATATCTAATCCTTGTACTTTTTAAATTGAATTTACCTACACCGAAATTCTTTTTAACCGACACTGATTATTTAATTGTATGCTATGCTCAACTCTGATGAAGTAGAATGGCTGAGTCAACCCTGATATCATTCGCCAAACTGTCTCCTTGGCCATGGAACATTGTTTACAAAGAAAGGTGAGCCACAGTTTGGCGGTACACTACGGCTCATTGCCAGAGCGGTGTATTGTCGGTTCGCCACGTCACCCAGTTCCATCTCCGTTCCAATTATACACTCATCGCTCGAGTTGTGCTCATCAAGGACGGATCCATACTCCCAACGGATTCTCCTCAGTGTATCAGATCTTTATCGATTCTTTCCCCTCTTTATTCCCTGCCGAAACTGTTTTCCCAATTGAATGCGTCACTTCCCAGGCATTCTGGCGTAAACTGTTTTGACAGATGGTCGATTGTTTCTAAAATCCAGCGGTCTGTAACTGAGAACTCTTCTGACCAAGAATTTGGAAAAATGTATTAAAGCAACTAGAATTATAAAAACCTACATTTATTTCATTTAAAAAAAAAATTTATGAAAAAAAAAAAATCTTTCATAATACAAATATTAGTCTTCATCTCTCAAAAGCAATCTATACTATTATATAAAAGGACAAGCCATTTTTCGTTTGTGGTTACTAACCGCGAAAACTACTGAACCAATCTGTACCGAATTTTAACCACATCTTCTTTATAGTTCAGGGAAGGTGTAGCAATAATAAAATTTAAAGATTTCCAATCGTATTGCCATAAAAAAGCGATAAATATGTGATGCTTAATAAAGTTTGATAATGGACCGATGGTTGGTGAGTGCCATTTAAGAGTCTATTAAGGTACAGTGTTATACAGAGCTAGAAACTTATGATAAAATTAACTTATTTTCAAATCAATTGTTATTAAAAAAGCTATAAATATGTGGAGCGACATGTGGATTCTAGTGCAGTTTAAAAATCGACGCATATGTGGCCATGCTGCAACAAAGTTTGCTACGATGAAACGAATTAAACCCGACTGTACCACATTTCAACTACATCTTTATAGTTCCAAGAAGTTATATAATAATAATAATTAAAATGTATAGTCTTAAGTGCCAGAAACGAGGTTTGCCAAACAGTCATATACTTTTATGGTTAGAAATTAGAATCCAACCAGAAGGATCGATGAAATAATTTCTACCAAATTGGATGTCTAATTATGCTTTTACATACTCTTCAAACACCTAATCAATGCAACTTAAACCGTGTTAAAAATTATTGCCATGAGTGAACGTATCATTAATGAAATAATGCTAAATTCCATACTCCAATACAAGATTTTTATCGATAAACAAATAAAATTCAATTAATTGCTAAAATGATCGAAGTTCGTTATTTTTGAGAGCGGACGAAGCTGCGACAGGGTATGCTAGTAAATAATTTAATCATAATTAAATAAACTAAAATTTAATTATAGGTATTCCTAATCATGATTAAATTAGTTGATTGATTCCAGGAAATTTGCTATCAAATAGCTATTGTTAAATTTTAGTTATGATTAAATTTCGCCCTACTCTGATGGATGGTAATGAATCCATTCATACGAGGTGTGATCAAAAAGTTCCAGGACTGAATTTTTATACATTTATTCATACAATATATAGGTTATTCAAATTTGTCTCCTTCGAAGTACTCCCCTTGGGAAGCTACACACTTTTCCCACCGGTGTTTCCACTGATCAAAGGCCCCAGAAAACTCTTCTTTTGTAAAGGTGTTTAGCAGCTCCGTTGTTTTTTTCTTTAATTTCGTCAACTGTTTGAAATCTTCGTCCTTTCAGGTGTCTCTTGAGCTTCGGGAAAAGAAAAAAGTCGGCTGGAGCCAGGTCAGCCATTGCGTTTTTTACACAAAAGTTACGGATAACTAATGCAGAGTGAACAGGAGCATTGTCATGGTGAAGGACCCAATCACCACTTTGCCACAGCTCAGGTCTCTTTCTTCTCACAGCATTTCGCAATTTATGAGGGTTTTAAGATAAACAAAACGATTAATTGTTTGACCTTGTGGAAGAAATTCATAGTAGACAACATCTTTACAGTCAAAGAAAACCGTAAGCATGACCTTCACATTTGATTTGACTTGGCGTGCTTTCTTTAAACCTCTTGAACCACTGATGGCAGCATGATCTGCTTAGACATTCTTCACCAAAAGTCTCTTGTAAAATCAAAAAGGTTTCAGAAAACGTTTTGTTCAGTTTCACACAAAACTTCACACAAACACGTTGCTCTTCTTTCACATTCATTTTCATAAAATAGCCAAACTCTATAAAACTAACCTCAAACAAACTGTGCTAATGTTACTTTCAGTGATATTATGATTGATCTGCCAACCGCATCGCTGTGAGACATTGCATTCCCATAGTATATAATAAGTCCTGGAACTTTTTGATCACACCTCGTATATGTTCAATAAAAACAAGTAATAATAAAATTCATTCAAAAAGTATAACAAGGATATAAAAAAAAATTCACTCGTAACTTCTTCGGCCCTCTGAGGACTCAAGATTTGAAACCGATTTTTTATTTTTTATTTTATTTTTTTTTTTATGTTGGTGGCTTTAGGAAAATTTCTTTTATATTTACTTTGTCTATTATGATTTCTATTTATTGTGTAAATTTAATTTTTATCATGTAATTAAATTTATTCATTAGTTTGGATTCTTTTCAATACTTTTGTATATGCAATAAGCATGGTACATCTGCAAAGCTCCTCTTACAGGGTTACCGTGTTGGGAAAAAAACTATAGCAAATAAAATAAAATCAGTTTAAAAAAATAATATAATAATAAATAAATGATTATATATATTTATATATCTTTGGCACTTGTTAATAGTCGGTCAAGTACATTCTGTGTATTAAGTGTGTTTGTCATTTGTGTTTAATCGACTTAGTTATGAGTCAGTTACAGAGACGAACACTTATTTGTGAATCATTGTTGAAAAAATTGCATTTTTCCTAAAATATGATTTTAACTCTTAACCAACACAAGTGCCATATATATGTATATAAACTGTCGAATGAACCTTTTACTAGGCTTGTAAGGGTGAAAAAAAAATATCGATGGTTAAAATTCAACTTCCTAATATTTTTTTTTTATATCGCTTAACTTAAATTAACAAATTTTTCAGTAATCCTAACGGTGAAACATTTCAATAACATGTTATTTTTACAATAATCATAATAGTTAACTATCTTTAAAATAATACCACAATCCGGATTTATATTTATTTGTTTTTTATTTTTCTACAATGTTTGAATTCCGTAACTGTAAAAATATAATCAGACCTCTTCACTATTCAGTCACCAGTGGCATGTCCTGTGAATATTATAATGAATGCTTATTTAATTTTTCATTTCTTTGAGAATATTAAAATTCCATAGGTCACTTTAAAAGATATTAATTATGCAAAAACGAAATTAGTAGAAATGGATGATATGGCTGTAGGAACATGATAAGTGGATGGGATGCACACATTTGACAAATTAAAATTATTTAAGAGAGTTGATTTATTGTAAGAAACTGGCTTTCATCCAACCAACCCAACGCAGATGCAGCACGAATGCAAGCCAGTCTGGACGGTTTGTTTGAATTCTAGGTTTAAAAAAGAACAATTATATTTAAACGTTTCAGGTAAACTTTTTACCAAGTATTCCATATAAGGAAAAAAAAAATTCTATCTTATTGAAATTTATTTTTCTAACTTTCCTTGAACATGTGAATTAATGACACAGGTCTGCGACTAAAAAACTGCATAGAATTTTTTAACATTTTCTTGTAGATTTTGACCTCCCAAAAACAGGAAAAATATTCAAAAAATTCTATCACATAAGCTTTTATCTGTTTTGCAGTATTATGTAATATGTATTTTACGATGCTTTTGGGTCAGCAGGCAGGTTATACTAAATACCCATGCTTCTTATGCTTGTGGGATAGTAAAGCTAAAGAACAGCAATGGACTAAAAGTGATTGGCCACCCCGAAAAACTTTAAAACCTGGAGAGAAAAATGTTATCAATACTACTTTGGTATCACCGGAAAAGGTTTTGTTTCCCCCCTCTCCATATCAAATTGGGGTTAATGAAACAAGTTGTAAAACCGTTAAAAATAAATAAATATCTATGTACAAAATTCCTGAATAAACGAGTGTTTGTGTTTTAATCAGAAAAAAACCCTTTTGTGATATAAAAAAATAGACATTACTTCTGAATCAGCGCATTTTAAAACATATAATTCTGTTAAAATATCTCATGTAGCTGACAAACAAAAGTTTTTATCCAGACCTGTGTGATTAAAAGTATTAGTTTTGCGGCAAGACTTTTTAGGTCGTCGATAAAATTATTTAATTTTCAATTGTATTTAGTTAAATTATCAACTGTATGAAGTATGTATGTAGTTCTTTACAAATCACTAATGAGTTACATTGTATTCAGTCACCGAGAGAATATATCTTGAATACAATGTATACGATGTTACTCATTGGTGAATTGTAAAGCAACTACATATCAGTAGCTCTTTCAACAAATTCTATTTGTGTTGGTAGGATACGAGCCCATCTTCTTTTCAGACGCTTTTCGCTTTTATCTAGATTGGGTTATGAAGGGTGGTTATGAAGTTTAAGATGGATAGGTATGGTTTTGCTTTATAAAAAATCCTATTTAAGTATTAGGATATTCGGTAACGATTTAGAGATTTTTCTATGTTTAATCAATCTCTGATAATTGGAAGTTGAAAAAAAAACATTACCTGATTTAGCCGGGGAAAATAATATATATATTTTTTAATTTGCTTTGATAATGGTTCAGCCAAAACTACCAAAGGCAGCATACCGTCGATACTAATACCTAGTGTCAAATATATAAATCACTACTTTCCAAGAGATTGGAAAAACTGGGTTCATTGAAAATCACTTTGACGGAGTTATCACTTGGTCAATGAAGAGTGATAAGATTATTTTCATATTTTCTCCATTAATTTCTGGTAGGGTAATTGCCGGCAAATTTTTGATCCGAGCAACAACAACAGAGCTGGAGCGTATCAAAAAACACACAGCACTTAAAAATATAGGCAAAACGTGACTTCTTTCATTCGAACCAATGTAGCTCCTTAACGAAAAATGTTGTATAACAGAACAGTCTCCGCTTAACTTCTGATAAAGGAACTATAGTCAAATTTTCGATAAAATCAACACCACACAGAGCTAGAGCGTGTCAAAATGTTTCATTTTTGAGCCTAAAAAAAATTTACACATTTGAGAGTAAAAATTACGTTACAACATGATTTTTTTTTTTCACTCAAACCTACACAACTCCTAAACTGTTGGCTCTAGCGACAAATCTTATATAACAAAATAAATTCTCCATTAAATTTCTGACGGGGGAACTGTCTACAAATTTTTAATCTGTGCAAACACCAACACATCTAGAGCGTGTCAAATTAGTGAAAAATGACATTACACGAAAATACTACGCATTTTAATCGATAATATATTTACACAGAAAAAATTAAACTGAAAGCCGATATTATTTACTTGAGTTATCAAGATTTTAAATGACGTGGTAAATAGTACCACAATATTTCCACCTCTCATTTTTATTTATAGTTGTTAAATTAATGTTTCATGTGGCTTCTTCTTCTATTGATTGAATATAGATTCTATCGCGGATTATTAGTGTCGTTCAGTGTCACATTGTTCCGGTATTCCTTGCTCTGAACTCAATGACTTAGTGCTTGACTTTTCCTGCGATACGACTCGACATCTTATTTAATTTTATTTCTGTTTGGGATTTTATATGACAATGAAATTATTTTGTAATTATATAAAGGATATGATGATTTCCAATGTACAATTCATTTTTTCGTAAACAATTATCAGCCCTAGTCGCTAAAATGAGAGAAGTTAGGACTATAGAGCGTAGTCTAGTTCATCTATTTGTGCTGAGGAGGGAAGTCAGCCAACTGCCCCGAAATAAAGCAGTCAAATCAGCTTCTCAGAACTGCCCTCCGCTCTACAAATATATCATGTATACCATATATTTATATATAATATATAATAATAATAATGTTATGTAACCCATATAAACACATGTATTTATATATTTGTGTGTGCATATGTATGTTTCCTATTATAACCAAAATTGTGAATAAATTTATGTAATAAAAAGAAATATTTTGCACCCAAATTTTTAGAAAACAAATGAGCTTTCAATAGTACATAGAGATTGAGAAGTCGGAAAAGATGCAGAGGGTTTTAAAAACTTCGATTTCCCTGTCCACTTCAGTTTATCAAAATAATTTTTAAACTTGAATTATATATTATTATTTGAAATATACTACTATTTTATTCAGTTTTATATAAATTGATATGTATTTTCTAATTATATATTAGATTGTATATTGTCAAAACACTAATGCTTTCCTCATGAATATCTCAATGGCTCATCATAACTTTTTCATAAAATAAAGTATTTGATTAGCACCTGAAAAACTTAATAATTTATATAATAATAAAAAGTTTTATTCAAAAGAAATTTAGCAGTTTACAATTGTAACATATTTAATATTAATACATGTTTTGATAACAAAAAAGAATTAACACTACGTATTGAAGTTAAAAATAAATAAATAAAAAATGATAAAAATAAATAATCACGATCACTAAAATACATAATTAACTTTGTGTACAATAAAGTTTATTAACTTTTCGGAATAATTAACTTATATCATTTTTGTTTTAATTAATTAAATTTCAAACTGAACCAATAACTTTTGGATGTGTTATTAGCTAAATATTATTCTAGTAGTATGTGGTCTGTACGTTTGTGTATGTACCTTCTATATCTGTATGTTTCTTGTTATATCTGCCTATTGTTTGAATTATGGGATTTCCTGATTTTTTTGTAGAGTTGAAAATGTTCCGGGTCTGTGTGTGAATAAATTGTTTAATTGTTTGAAAACCTAATTCGAGTAGCATGTCGGTTATTTTTGCATACCTGGGGTAGTCGTTTATTATTCTCATGCATAAGTTTTGCACCCTTTCTATTTTTTTTATAGTTGGAGTCACAGGTGTAGCTCCATACTGGAGAGGCGTACGTTAGTAATTAACGTTTGACTGATTTATACAGAGTAATTTTGTTTTTAAACGACAGTGGGAATTTTCTTTTGAAATATGGAGCCATTGTACTAATAAGTTTTTTGGCTTTGCTGCATGTGTTATTTATATGAGTTGTAAATGCCAATCTGTTATCTAGTTCCAGACCGAGGTAGAGAAAAGTTTGAGTCCAAGGGATTCGAATACTTATTAATTCTTTGGAAATATTCTTTGGAAACACTTGATTCAATAATGTTGCGTATGCCAAAAGGGATGCTTCATATTACACAGCATTCGAATAAATCTAATTCGTAAAAGTCTACAGTTACTACTAATGGGGTCTATAAAAAAAAAAAAAAATAACCGTTTCTTACACAAATGTTTGTATTATTATTTCTTTGATATAAAATACAATTAATACTCAAAGTATAGTCCATTGTTATCTACTGTCCTTACCCATCTGCAAGCCAATTGCTCGATGCCACGCTGATACCATTCCTTGGGGTGGCTGTCAAAGAACTCTTTGGACAGCATTTTCAACTTCTGCAAAATTATCAATTTTTTTCCCTTGAAGAAAATGGGCCATGGATCGAAACAAGTAGTAATCCAAAGGTGGAGGTATGGACTATATGGTGGATGAGGCAGGAGTTCAAACCTATGAAGTTCTGTAAACTTTTTCTGCTGATTGTTGAGGAGTAAGTCCGTGAGAGACCAGTCTACAGGTCTTTTTCACCTTCCCTATGGAGAGAATATGGCGACTTACAGTATCTTTCGACACACCACACTCCCTGGCAAGGTAGCGAGTACTTGCGGACGGATTTGACTCAACAGCTTCCTTCAGAACCTCATCGATATCCATTAATGGTCGCCCGGAGCCCTTCTACCTTTCTAACGTCGTATCTCCACTTTTCAATTTTTCAAAGCAACGCCACGTAGAGCGCTTTTCAAGGACACCTTTCCCTTCATATTTAATAATTTCACGAGTTGGTTCAGTGGCTGTGATTTTTTTTTTTCCAGTAATGTCTTAAAATTACGAGAATTTCGTAGGACACTGTCATTTTTCTTCTTTGAAATGAATAACTGAACTGAGGTTTTTTTTTTTAAAGAAGTCCAGTGTTAGTAAACAAGCTTAGGGAATGCTCTAAAGGGATTATTAAGTATTGGTAAATAATAAATAGCATTAAGAAATTTACAGACTTTTGAACTCTGGAATTTGATAAAACGGTCATTTTATTTTTTGATGCGCCCTATTAAAAACATTATCCCATCGTGGCGCAAGATACCCACATTATTTCAAAGTCAATAAACAATGTTGTTTACATTGGAAAAGGTCAAATTGAAAATAGAATTATAATAAAGACTGTACAGACCAAATAAATCTTAATTAATGAAAAAGCGACAGGATATTTGAAACGGCCTGGTGTTTAAACATGGCTGTAGTACTTTCGAAAAGAAACACTATAACTTATCCTATAATAGTAAAAATAATTTAATGTATCATGTAATAACTTAAAATAAAAAGTTTAGTATAAAAATAAACAAACATAACAACATTAGAACATAACTTTGATAATAAGATAATATATAATAAAAAACTGACGAGGCTTGCAGTTATATATTTTTGTACAAGACAACGGAAGTTGCACTTCTGAAATCGATTGTTTCATAACTTTTTTTTTTATGGTTGGCGCTAATATAGGTCTAAATATACTTCCGAGATGGAAATGTATTTTTATAGATCATATGTACAGTGGCCGGATAGTATATATAGCCACTGACTCACTGCCTCCTGAATTATCTCATTGAGTTACCTTTCTGTCAGCCATATCTCCTACCTCGTTGGGTGAATGTGTGTGTACATGTTCCTATTAAATTACTCATCTAAACGATTCTTTTATATTTTGGAGATAGATCGTTGGATATATTGGTGTGTGTGTGTGTAGTTAGATTTCCCGATAGCTCAGAAAATTCCTCCCTAATAATTTTTTGGGAATTAAAAGTAAAATTATTTATAATTAACCTTTGACCGAAATAAAAAGTAAATTAACTTCTTACCTGGTAATGACCCTTGATCCATATTTTGATATTTATTCACCGGCTTTCTGTATTTCGTGTTATATTATTTCTCCAAAGGTATAATAAATTATTTTGTAACAAATTCAGGTTTTGTCGTTGCACTCGTAAGGTATTACTATTGAAGAGTTGGCTTGCTCTTTTTAACAGTTATGTTTCGGTAACCAGTTAATGTCTGAACGGTACGCATTCTAGCGTTAGCCATTCGAAATGAAATTTCTCTCCGATTACCTGTCACCCCCTCCAAATGAATAAAAGTATTTCAATTTATTCATTTTATTAACAGTCTCTAATCGAAACGAACAACAAATTATAATAAAATGACAATAGTAAAAGTCCTGAAAAGCCATAAATAAATGGTAAGGTGTGAGAATGATTTAATTGAAAACTAATAATATGTTATTACTAGTAGCGCACCGCCAAGGAAATAAGTGGTTACCGAAAAGTAACTTAATAGCAGCAAGCCACCTCTTCGATAGTAAAACCCTTATTTGTATCATATTGTTCTTTAGAAATCGGGTTATCGACTAATAGAATTTAACAGTTTATTTTTTTAAATCAATTTTAACTTGTGATATTCTTAACATTTGCATTCTTGGTATTCTTGGTTGCATAACGGCTATGAAATTAAGAGATCAAAGCAAGAATAGCGGCTGGCAGCAAATGCCTTTTTGCCCAAAGTAAATTTATGAGGTCTCGAGAAGTTCTCGATCTGCCAAAATTGCGGTCTACAAAACTGTAATAAGCCTTATAGAAGCGAGTGCTGGGTGCTGACCCAAGAGAATGAGAGGTTTTGGGTGCTGAGGATTTGAGAAAGGAAGGTCCTCAGAAAAATCTTCGGTCCGGTGAACAACCACGGGAATTGGAGAATAAGAACCAACCTGGAGCTGGAAAAATTGATCGGTGAACCCAGCATCATTTCAATAGTCAAAGTAGGCAGATCAAGGTGGCTCGGCCATGTGCAAAGGATGACGGAAGATAGACTTCCAAAAAAGATAATGAGCGGCAGGACGGGAAGAAAAAGATTGAGAGGAAGACCAAGGCTGAGATGGCTGGACAATGTTCAAGATGACCTACGAAAACTGGGTGTGAATGGTTGGAGGAGGAAGGCGGAAGATAGACAGGAGTGGCTGTTTGTACTTAGTGAAGCCAAGGTCCGACTAGGACTGTAGTGCTCAGTTATAAATAAAATAAATAAAGGCTATGAAAGCCATAAGTGTTTTTAAATCTGTAATTCATATAATAGGTTGTACATCATGTTAATATAAAATCTTGAGGAATTATGGCAGATGAAATTTTGTGTGAAAATGGACATACTACGAAAGAGTTGTTTAGTGGCTGTGTAAGATTATAATGCATATTAAATACTTTCAGAAATCTTAGATACAACAGATCGGATCTTAAAGATATATATATATATATATATATATATATATATATATATATTTTTTTTTTTTTTTTTTTTTTTTTTTTTTTTTTTTTTTTTTTTTTTTTTTTTTTTTTTTTTTTTTTTTTTTTTTTTTTTTGAAGCATTGGTAGTATCGTTTTTTCATCATATTTTACAAACATGTTTTAATACACTTGTTGAAGTTGTTTATATTAATTTACTAAATTTAACTTTGAAACTTTCTTACCTGTGTTTATAATTAATTCATTGAGTTTCTGTTCATGGATTCTTGTCATTCAATAGACGTTAATTGTTCCTAGTGAATACATTTAGTTTAGAATTCCTACCCGCTTTTATTTAAAAATAATTTATTCATTATGATCATCAAATATGTTGCTTTTTAAGTTTTTTATTTACGTTCCTATTCGGTTAGTCACAAAAGAGCTGGCCATTTAATGCCACAAGAAAAATTACTTTGTAAAAGAAAATTATCATTTTTTTAATGCTGGTTTTTGAGTTGTTTCGCTGTAGAAATACATCTGTAATATGTTCTTCTTTAAATCTGATAGCGATAACTCCATTACTCCTATCAAATGTTTCGTCACCAATTTTAACTTACGCGTATTAAAAATATATTTAAAAGTCACTTTCCTCTTAAGGCCTTTACTTTCGAATAGTCTAAGAAGGTTGTTTCAGTATGAATTTAATCATTATTTTTAACCACTTTATACTACAATTTAGATTTTTTTTTTTTTTACATCTAAGCACAAGGTACCGCTGGGTGCTGAACTCCCTCATGCCTAACATGCCAATTTTTAGGTAAGTTCTTATATCACATCCGCTTATTGTCACGAATTGTGTGACAGGTGTGGATATAATAAATAAAGTGAAAAAAATCTAAGCACAAGAATATACTATAACGGATAGCGTAACGTATGTTTTTTGCAATGGAGTTAAGATATTTAAAAACTCAAATTGATGGTTATCTTTTCACAATGTGAGTTACAAGTCACTTAACAACGATCATATGGAACCAAGAAAAAATAAAATAAAATAAACAACAAACCAACTGGTACATTAATACTAATTTTTGTAATTTAATGAAACGTTTCCTCATGTTAGCCAAAAGATAGATGTTGCTGCATTCGTTCGATGGCAGGTGCGTCTTGATCTGTTCCAATAGCCTCAGGAAGGGTTGTTTACTCTGCAGGTTAGCATCCTATTGTAGCTGCGTTTGGAAAGTCAATATTTTCCCCTGAGTTCATCATGACTTAATAGTTAACCTTTTAAACTGTTACTTGTAAAATTTAAAAAACGGTAGTGTATCTTTGCTTTAAAGTGGATTTTATTGGGTAATAATTCACCAGTTCAATAAAACTCGTGTCCTCTTAGAAATAAATACTTGTATTTACAATTTCAAATGCCATAATTTTTTTTTTGTGGGGATGGTCTAAACCAATATTTTCCAGTTACAGGTAAGACCGATACATGTTAAAAAAAAAACTGTTACAAATACCTGTTACTTGTCTCAAGTTCAGCGTCCCTTCATACTCGTAATCGTTTACTGGGTTCCACTGATATTTTAGCATACCTATTACTCTCATAGCAGTAAGTTTACATTTTCATCTACCTTTTTAATAATATATATATATATATATATAGACAAATAATGTAACAATGTAATTGGGGGAATCCCAAACTTTTTTGCTGGAAAAACAAATTACACGAGTACTTTAAGATAATCTTAGTAAGGAAATAGCTGAGAAGATTTTTAATAAAATGTTTTTTTGATAGTTCACTGATGCTTCTTCACCTCTAAAACTGAAAGTGTTTCTGGTAATTCTGGTATCTTTTATTAAAAGGGTATTTGAATATATGTACTTCCATCTCGCCTCTCGGTTATTAACCATCTCCTGAATATCGGTAACGGGTACGCCAGTCAACCTATACCTGTTACAAAGTAACAGGCCCAGTATTTCTGAACCACCACTATTTTTTTTATTTAATTTATGTAATTATAAATATTAAATTCTAATGGATTTTAGCAATAAACATACGCATTAAAATCTCATGTGTTTTAACAATTTTTTTTTATTTATAACCTTATATGTTTGCTTATACTTAATTTAAATCTAAATCTTAAGTAACAAGTAGAATCTACATATGAAAGCTTTAAGAAAGAAATGGTTTATAGTAGGGAACGTCCGAAAGATGTGAATCAACCGTATGGATGTCAACTCACGCAACCACCTAGTGCTGAAGCATTTCAGATAGGAAGCGCTACTACGAGACACTATACACTTCAAACACCATCGATAGCTCATAGTAAGTTCTTGGTGATCGAAAACTCTAATGTTGTAGATCCCTACACCTTCAGCTTAGTGTCTTACTTCAGATTAACAGATACGTCAGATTTCTCGGAGCAGCAGATCCAAGAATACCCAACGTAATTCGTAGCTGTGCTGGCGGCGAAGATAAGTCTGTCGAGAGAATATCCTGCGTTTGTAAGAAGATTGGTTATATTCAAACAAGAAACTTCATTCTTCTTCGAGCACGATTGCGATCAGGATTATTCCAAGACTTACAATTATTGTAAGATCACAAGTATATATATTTGTGAGACCTGCCCTTCCATTCTAGTAATGTATGGAACAGATTGCCAGAAGAAGCCCTGCTACATTGTTGACGAAAACAACCAGTGGGGCTGTAAGCAATACCTTGAACTAGTTCCTCCAGACAATGAAAAACTATACTGTGAAAGAGAAGCGACTAATGATTTGTGTGCACCAAATGTTGGCATCCAAAACCAGGTGCATATTTGTATGTTTTGTGGGAAAGGTTTCGTTGGTGGTACCTCTTGTGGTAAAGTTTGTAATAATGAGGTGTTAAAGCAGAAAGATTTTAAACCATTGAAAAAGGTTCCACCAAAACCAAATACACCAAAAAAGAAATTTAGATTCTGTGGCTGCCTGAGAAAAAATAAAAAAAAAAGAACCAGAAAATGATTGTGAACTGAGAATAAAGTGTGAAAAAAATCAGAAGTTGTTTGCAAGAGTAAACAGACCGAGTGAGGTATATATTAAGAAGCCGTGTATGTCAAACGATCCTAGTTTGAATGTAATTTCTTGTCAAAAAACGCTGAAATCAGCACAATGGTTTGACGCAGAGAGAAAAGCAGAGTGTAGGAGACCATCCTACCCCCAATGTTACCAGGATAATGAAGCTCCTTTTTTTATATCACCATTTCAAAATAACATGCAACAACCTGGTTACAGGTATTCTCTGTCGTCTTGTCCAGATAAACCGGTCCCTCATCGTGGATTTACGCAACCCGTATGTGAAGATAATGTTTGCACTAGGTATACTCAGGAAACAGTAACTCCCCCTTGCAGGAATCAAACCATCCCTTCTTGTGGAAAATACGTTCTACATGAGCAGGTACCATGCGGAAACCAAGAAAAAGAATCCGCAATATGTCCTGTTGCAGTTTATCAAGAGAAAGCAAACGGATCTGTGGTATGTCAAGATAAAGCGAATCCTTGCGGCAAGTGTTTTCCAGTAAATAAAGAAAAAGTAGTCATTTGCCCTGCGCCAGTAAATAAAGTGAAAGTCACTAATCCTTGTCAATGTGCACCGGTGGTCCAACCTTGCAGGTGTCAGTGTAACTCACTATCAAGAACCCAAATTAAAGAGTATTTACACAAATCAAAGTCAGAAAAATTGGTTGGTAAGAAGTTTCATTTATTATGTCAGACATTGGAATCATCAGAAGAAACAGATGTTAGCTCTGTACAAGATAATGACAAGCCTCCGGCTGATAAAGCAAAGCTTAAAAAGCCGTCTCCAGAAAGTAGCCAATTGTCTGGAGATACAAAGAAAAACGTTTTGGAGGGATCCAAAACCGAAACTAAAGTTGGAAGAGTGGAAATAAATTATTGCAACAGATATTTTCCTTTCCAAACTAGATTGCAAAGAGATAATGTGCCTTTTAAGAATCGATATTTACCCTTTAGTGCTTATTCGTCATCAAAACATAAAACTCCATTGTCCTCGAGCAATAGCAATGTTTCCTACTTGAGTGTTGGGCGAAAGAAGATCAAAAGATCGAATTTTCCTGTTAATTTAGAAGACTGCAAGTCCTGTTATTTAAAGGTTTGCAAGCACGGTGACAAAAAGAAGACTGTCTTCTCCTATTCATCTGGATGTTCTATCAAAGGAATATCTTGACTAGAAAACAGAAATAACTGTTTAGGTGTAATAATGAATAGTTTTGTCATATTTGTATTGTCTCTACAATTTTATAAGTGTGGCCGTTTATCTAATTGCTTATTTCAATTTTTGTCATAAAATTTTAAATCGTAGATCTGATATTTTTTTTAATAACTCAGTACCTATGTAATTAAAATATTTTCTTATTGTCAAGTAATGTAGTTAACTGCTGCGTGTATTTCAACAGCGTAACAAAATTTCGAGCCCGGCGGAACCGCTTTAAAATTATTATTACAGATAATATAATAACATATTACAGTGCGATTCGAAGTTTAGACGTGCTGTTACCTTCCAACGAGATAGCGTTTTACGTTCCGTCAAACTCCTAGTTTTATGTTACGTCTATAGTTGTCATAAATAAGATTAAATAAAACCCAGACTGAATAACAGATAAACATGTTGAACTAGTATAACAAGATAACAAGGTTAAGAAACAACACTATAGTAGTTAATTAATGATAAACATATGACAATGATATTACAAAGAGGTAGGTAGTAACAATAAAAACAAAAGGAAAAGATATCACCACACACTCTCCCCCCAGTGTCAACGATATCGTTCAGGTAAACTTGCGGTACGTCCGCTTCCGGTGCGAACCGGAGGATGGTTGAAGGTGACGCTCTTCTTTTGACGTATTGGATTTTTTGTTGCTGTCCGTTGCCGGTGTTCTCATAATGCTTGAAGTTAGCGAAGGGCTTTTTGGCTTTTCCGAGAGTATATGGACAGGTTTCACTCAGTCTCTTGAAACGACTATGTTCCGGCCGTTTTAGCTGATGATAAAAAGTTTGGCGTCCCTGGAGATAACTAGATGAGGCCTGTATATGGAGGAGTTAGTGGCGGTCTAACCTGATCATCTCGTAAGAATACGTGGCTGGAACCGTTGAGGTCTGGGTGAGCGAACACTGTTGGTTGGGTGTGCTAGGTTGGGGCAGAAGGCCGCAGTGATCTCATCCTCCGTCTTAACTGTTGAGCGTAGGTGTCAGGAGGTTCCACCTTGTCCGGTGCCAGTTGGCTATGGATGTCGCCTGGTAGTCGCAGCCAAGATCCGTAAACTAGCTCGGCTGGAGAGGCATTATGATCACTTTTGATGGCTGTCATAAGGCCGAGGAGTACGACGGGAAGTAGTTTCGTTTAACTGTCTTGCGTTTCCAAAAGCTTACAGGTGAGTGATGTGTTAAGTGCTCTATGCCACCTCTCTATGGTATAAGTTCGTTGGACTGCGGGTGATATGCCATTGTATGAACCAGTTTGATTCCTGAGATAGCTGCTAAGGAACAGAAAAGTTCGGATTCGAAATTCCGAACCTGGTCAGTTACAACTTGAATAGGCGTCCCAAAACGGCTAATCCAGTGGGTCCAGAACGCTTTTGCGACCGTCAGCGCAGATTGATCCGCAGTTGGAATGGCTTCTGGCTACTTAGTGAAACGGTCGATTCATGTCAACAGGTATTTCATGCCGTTCGACAACGGTAGGGGGCCAACGATATCGATTTATCTTTAAATAAATTTATATCACCACACATCTTTAGAAAAATAGGCTTCCAGAAACCCATAAAGCAATCATATTTAGCGCTTCAGTGATCATTTTCATTACCTGAGTTATGAGTTCAATTATACTGTCAAATGAATTAACTTGAAACTGCTCTACTTAATTTGGTTAACTACCCCTTTATGTATCTAAAAATAAAGGAAAAGCCACATTCTGAAAGTCAGTAAAGTTAACCAATTGTCAATTTCTGATTTGCATTAAAATAATGGACTTTAGTCGCTAACAAGTAAGTCATGAAAAGTGATTCCTAATTCACAAAGAGATACGAACAACACTCAAATCATCAGCTTGATTATAGATGTGCCATTGGTTAAAGGCATATTGTCATTGAATTACAGAATGGCAATATGATACTGACTTTTTTTCTCAGATTTTAGCTTGAGCGAAGTAGCTTACTTAGATGTCATCAGCAGAGTCAACTTCAAAACTGTCTTTATTATACCAGTCTCCACAATCGTCAATAAAACATTCTTGAGTAATTCGTGTTTTAAATTTAAATAACTCAGTAAAAATTGAAGTTTCGATACTTGGGATAGTGTTTGAAGTTGGTTGAGTTACTAACTTTTATGTATTCAATAAAACAAACATTTTGTTTTCGATTAAAAAATAAAAATTATTATTATTAGTTCCTAACATGCCCACACATTTAGAAATCAATGTAAAACGGGAGAGCAAATCAAAATTGATAGTTGAAGTTGTCTAAGAGCAGATGAAAAGCAGTTACAGTGCTACCAACATGACTTTATCAAATTTCTTAACTGTCCCAAGGTAGAGTCCATAGGTGCTATAGGAAAAGAAAAATGAGGTTACTGAAATTAGAGAACAAATGGTATATTATGATTTAATGTTTTGGATTCCAAGGCAGTTTGTTTTCCTTATTAAAAAAAAAAAAAAAAAAAAAAAAAAAAAAAAAAAAAAAAAAAAAAAAAAAAAAAAAAAAAAAAAAAAAAAAAAAATTAACTACACTATTGTCAATTCCTGAAGTCCCATCAGTTGTTTTTTAAATTTAATTTGGTTAGAATGAAAAATGTAAATGAAAATTAATATTAATTAATTTAATCTAACTAATATTTTATAATATCTAACACCATGGCCATATATATTCACAATATTGTAAAATAAGCACAAGCAAACTTTTAAGCTTATAACATAATAAACCTACCAAGGATGGAGAATGAGGAAACTGAGATATGCCATAAGATTTAAGGAAAAGGTTGTAACATTTTTCTGAGATAACGCTCATATTTAGAACTGGTCGAATTCTTTTCAAATACTACTGATAGATTTGAATATGTTTTAAAGCAATTTATAGATACATAATAACTTTTTACTTTATCAGATCTTTTAAAGTTTAAAACAGACACTGAATATTAAAATTACATTTAAGTAAATATATTAACCCATTATCATTACATTAGGCATATCAAAATGAACACAAAAAGACAGCAAACGGTAGATTTGTATATGTGTTCAGAAAGGTCTCTAAATGCCTAATTTACAAAATAATTCTAACTTTAGCTGGTGATAAGTACGTTATTCCATTACATCCTATATTTAATAACAAATGCTGCAAAGCCAAAAATCAGTACAATGGCACCACAGTTCTGAAGAAAATCTCCAGTTTCAACTCAATTTTTTCTTTTTTTTTTTATCTTCACGGAACGGCCCCAGGGACCATGCGAATATCATCAGAGCAGCACTTGTTCTTTGCTCTTCGCCTGCTTCTTCTTCTTCTTCCACATGTTTTTCATGAACTCTGAACGCTTGAGCTTTCTCTCCTCAGTCCATGCATGACCCCTCCTGGGATGTTTCCTCTCCACAAGAACCCTTGCCCCTGCCAGTGTCTTCCTGTACTCGTCCCTATCGAGGCAGTCCTGGTCTCCCAGACCTATCTGGTTCAGATCACTTCTCAGTTGCCTAAGGTACCCAGTCGAGACTTTATAACCACGGATCTTCTCGAAGATCTGGTGGTTCAACCTTTCGGGGCTCATCCTCACCATGTGCCCATAAAACCATAACCTCCTTATTCTGATGTCCGACTCCAGATCCGTTGTATCCTTGTAAATTTCTTTGTTCGATTTCAACCTGTAACCCTCTGGTGTTCTTCTGGGCCCATATATTCTTCTCAGGATCCTCCTCTCAATTATTTTTATATACTCTAAGCAACAAAATTATTCTATATAAATCTAGTCATTTGACCATATGTGACTTCAACTGCAAAAACAAACGTACATTAAGCTAAAACCTAAGCTTGAGCATCATTAATGACTACCCCAGGAACTAAAAAATAACTGACATATTACACAACCTTAATTTTCAAACAATTAAACAATTTATTTACACCCAGACCCAAATCTTTTTTAACTCAACAAAAACTCAGGAACCCCAAAATACAAGCAATAGGCAATTGTAACAAGCTAACCTTACAAAGATACATACACAAACATACTAGAATAAAATTTAATTAATTAGGCACTCTTAGAATTTATTAGTTGTTGTTAAATTTTAATTTTAAAAACCAAAGTATTGTACTTATTGTTTTGATGTTGTTGTTTTTTTTTTTTGTAGAATTTTCCTACATTTAAAAATGCATCGTAAGTTTTAATTTATCATAACTCATCAAATATGTTGCAAAATTGTAAATTGTCAATTCCTTGAAATAAAACTCTTTTAAAAAAAAAATTTTTTTTTCTTAATGTACTTTTGTTAAAATTAATAATGTGAAAGAAATGCATACAAACATCTGAAACCATCATTTTTCTGTGATATTTATTGTAGCCCAAGACATCACTGGAGTTTTTGTTCTTTATATGAAAATAAAGTGGATTGATATATTATATCATATCCAATACAAATGGAATGAACCTATAGACAAAATATTGATTAGTAAATGGTAACAGTTTAAATTAAAATTACAAATTAATGGCACTAAAGTTCAAAGATAAACCTTACGCATTTAATAAATATATAGATTTAGAAAATATTTTTTCAATATAGAGTATTAAAATAAACAGTTTATTGTAGCAAGGATAATAATGTGAATACTATTATGTTACAGACGCCTTGTTGGCAGACCTACAAAACTCAATATCTCCAGGGAGCAGAACCGCAGGCTATGGATCGCTGCGAGCACGAGGGGGCACCACCAACCAGGAGTATGCTACCGTTACCAGTCCTAAACCTCGTCCACTTCCCACATCTGTGAGTACTTTTACATAAAAACTCTTTATTCTATAGATAACTTAATTTTTTACTTTCACAACAAATATCCCAGTTATCATCTTCAAATTGACCTTAGAGCATGGCCACTAATAAGTTTCTTATGACACCTACGCACTTAGCTGTACACTCCCCTTTATTATTGAAGAAACAGATTCAAAGAACTGAACAGAAAGTAACTTATCTTGCTATACTGTTCTCGGAAGTAACTTAAAGCCCAACAATTGCTAGTGAGCTCTGAATAAATAATGATTGTATTTTTGTTTAAAAACTTGTTTTATTAATTCATTTTCATACAATTTCATTATCACTTTTTCAAGGCCTTGGTCAAACTACATGGACAGTTAATTATCCTGTGCAACTCAAATATTTTAAAAAAATTTAGGCACTTATAGGTAACCATCTTGAAATTATTGTATCCTTGTATGGAAAAAATTCAGCTTTCCTTTACATTATATGTACTATTGTTTATAATGATTTTAAAATTATTAAAGATATGTATATATTTTTCTATCCATAAACTCAATACCCTCTTCAATAGAGAAGAAATATCTTCCTCTCTCTTTCTTCATTCCCTGTACTTCACCCTTCCGTGCTGTTTGATCAATGTACTCAAATTACTAAGCAATTTAAAAACAAGTGTTATATATACAAATTTTTATATAGAAATATGAGTATAGAAGGTTAATTTCATATTTCAATTAAATCATATTGAAATTGATTATAGACTCAAAAATGTACACATCAATATAACAAAAATCACTCTATTTATCTCTCTCATAACTTCTGTTCTGTAACATATCTCTAATTCCTCACTCAGGTCTCATTCTTCCTTTCCTTTAATGGGGATGGGGGTTTCTTTTTCTACTATTTATTTATAAGCACTGGTATAAAATTGGTGTTTCTAATTTGGTTGAATTAAATGCTTACTTTTATCAAATGCATGTCTTACTATCTGTAATTAACTAATAAGGACTGATCCACTACATCCCCTCTCTTAAATATTTCTTAATAACCATAAATTCTCTAGTGATTAATTTGGATACTAAATTAATGAATAAATAGGATATTGAATATATATTTTAAGTTTCTGCATTTTAGCTTTTTGCTATTGTTTTCAGCCACAATATGGAAGTGCAAACAAAATGACTTCATCCTTGAACAACAACCTTTCTGAGTTGGATACACTCCTAGAAGACCTTTCCAGTTCGAGGTACTCTACAGAGAGGAAGAGTGAGTAATTTATTGCATATCATTTATCTTATTATAGATATATGCAGGTGTGTGTGTGTATATATATATATATATATATATATATATATATATATATATATATATTTTTTTTTTTTTTTTTTTTTTTTTTTTTTTTTTTTCGTTTCACCCGACTTCGGGGTACATTAGATCAATCAATCTTAAGTACGCTGTGATTTTCTTTTGTTTCATCCTTTCGGATCTTGTTTTTCTTTCTTCATCAGAAATTGGAATTATTTTGGTATTGTACTGGAACCTGTTTTTTTAATTTGTTGTTATAGTTTCTGCATTTCCATCCAAAAGCATGTTTTTTGTAATTTAGAGTTCCCTTAAGTCCTCTGTTTCCTTATACCAGCTTGGTTTGGTTTTTTTGTTGTGGATGTAGTCAAATATTTTTTTAGTCATTCTGTTTGGGTTCATTCTAAGGATGTGTCCATATAAATCAATTCTTCTTTTTCTAATTATGTCTGAGAGTTTTTCAGTTGTTTTGTAAAGGGTTTCATTTCTGATATGGATTGGTTTGTTGTTAATAAATTTGTAGCCTTGAATTTTTCTTAAAATCTTCCTTTTTTTGATTTCTAGTTTTTCCATTGGACCATGGTTGGTGATGGACAGCGTTTCGCCTGCATATAGGGTTTCTGGTTTGATTACTGTTTCATAATGCCTTATTTTTGCATTCCATGAGACAGAGTTTTTGTTATATAGGTTTTTAGTGAGTTTGAAGGACATGTCAACTTTATTTCTTCTAGGTTCTATTGCTTTTTTTTTCGAGGGCATTCCAGCTGATCCATTCATCGAGGAATTTGAATTCTTCGACAAATTCTTATCTTTTTTTTTCTAATTTAAGATGTTTATGTGTGGTTTAAATGTTCATCATTATTCTGAGGTTTTTTCAATAGAAATTTTGAGACCTACTTTTTCTGCTTGTTTTTGAAGTTCAAGGGTCTGCTCTTCGCCTTCTTCCCAGATCACGGCTAGTTGGGCCATATCATCTGCGAACGCTAGGTAATTTATTTTGAGGACTTTATTTTTGGCTCCTAGTTAGATTCCAATATTGACCCTCTTGTTCCACTCAATTTTTTTAAGGGCACAATTAAATAGCAATAGGAATAGTCCATCTCCTTGCCGTACTCCAGTTTTTATTTCGAAGGGATCGGAAAGTTCTCCCATAAATTTTACTTTAGAGTAAGTGTTCTTTCCCTGATTAGGTTTGTATTCTCTAATTTGATGGTATAGTTAAAGTTCGGCTCTGGTTAGTAGGTCTTTAGATAAAATCTTGTATGTTACATCTAGAAGCGAGATCCTTCTGTACTTGTTGGGATCTATCTTGAACCCTTCCTTGTGAAGTACGTGGATTAGGGCTGTCTTCCATTCATCTGGGATTTTTTCGATAATCCAAATTTCATTAAAGATGATTTGAAGAGACTCTATGGCATTTTTGTTGTCATACATATACTATTATTATTATTACTATTATTATCGTTTTTCCCCTTAAGAAAAGCATTTGAACTTGAAATAAACACAATGTTCATTTTCTTTACTTCTTTTGCTCTCAAAACTTCTTCATTGATTCACTATGTGTGTGCATATATATATATATATTGTATTTACATTAATTATCTTATTAACTGGCATCAATAATAGAAGCATAGAATTCCAAAACCAGCCAAGTCCAGTTTCCAGATCTTTTAAAAAATAGTTTGTCTATTAGATTATCTTTAGGTGGAAGGTTTCTCCCAAAAGTAGTTTAATCACAATGAAAAATGCCATATAAATAAATGACCTTTGTCGACTGTGAAAAATTTTCAGAAATGGACTTGGTTTAATTTAGAATTCTATATCTCAATTGTAATAATATATTTTAAACCTAGTTTTACTACTATATTCTTGCCTAATGAGCATATTTCAATTAGGTTGTAATTAGATGAATTCAAATATATAGGAATAATTGGACGGTGTTATGCAGAAACCAACCAACCCACAAAATAACAAAAATTAAACCAAGTACAACATTCGAACAAAAATAGACCAATCTACACTTTCTGAGACCAAACAATTAGTTTAACTTATATGAAAGTCAAATTGACTATTACCCAAGCCACATGTCATTTTTAATCTATTTAGTTTTGGCAGAAAGCAACCAACCAACCTACTTAGTAGTTTTCTGCTTATTCCGAAATGAGTTAATGCCCAACAATCAAGTGGTTGATAGAATAATAGATAACATAAACAATACCACATTTTACCCATTGGACATAACATTCCGCTTTATCAGTGCAAACAGAAGACTTGAAAATTTTAGTTTTAATTTATCTCAAATTGATGTTCTAGTGGGTTGGTTGGTTTTTTCATAACACTTTCCAATTTACCATGTTCACTTTTTATATTAGTTTGTCTAATTCATTCAGCTTTGATCTGAGTACTGTGTATGATAACAATACTGTATTTAATCTTATTAATTAAATATATTTTTCAGTTCTCATCTCATTGTTATTAGTAATTAATCAAAATTCTGATTTTTAATAAAATTAATGGTCAGTCCCCATGTTCTAATTCAACACAAAAGTTTGTTAATGATTAAGTTAGTGTTACTTATTCTGATTTAATCTTTAAAAGTTAATGTTATGAGTTTGTTAATGTTAATGGCACCACTTTTCTTCATTTTTTATCTAGTTCCACTCCATTTTTTTTTTCATACTATGCGGGAATCACCCTGCATATTATTAAACTGGAAATATTATTAGTACTGGAAGTATTCTCATAGTTATGAGTTAGTTATTTTTAAAATTATTAAAAATCATTTATTTAAAGATTTCTATTGATCACATCTACTTTTCGCTATGACCATAACTGTAGTTACCATTCCCATGAATAGTTTTTTTTTTTTTTTTTTTAATTTTATTAACAGATATTTACAACTGTAATAAAAAAAATACATCTAGTAAATATGCAGTATGCAATGCAAAATAATGACATAATTAAAACTTGTAGAAGGACACCCATTGATAGTACTCTAACGAAATATATACAAAAGAAGATCCCAGGGCCATCTTCTTTTCAGACGCCTCAGAGGATTGCCAGGAACAATAGTATTTTTAAAAACATATGAACATTTATATGTAGAACAAAATATTATTAATCTTATTTGTATCCAAAGATATCATCTGACATACTGTGTTGACAAAAATTAGTTTTGTACATGATGCCCATAACTAATATTAGACTTCGAAAGATTATTTTTGTATAGATTAAAATTTCTGTTGTGTTATTCCAGTACCAGTTGAAATTAATGGAACCACACCAGCCAATCTGAGGCCTACCACACCGAAAAGTTCTTCAGTCCTAGATGACTTCAAACCACCTCTTCCCAATGGGTTTGTATTTTGTATGATAATTCTTAGTTCTTACTAATTAACTTTATATTTCATTATATTTTCATATTTCTCTACTGTCATAAAATAACTCTAGAATAATAAATACATTGAATAGCCATCAGATCCTTTTAATTTTTGCTTACAATAATATCCTTCAAAGATTGCTGTTACATAAAATCAAAGTTTTATTAAATTTATTATCATACAATATTGAGAGTTATTGCACAAAATTTGCTGATTATTAATATATTTGTATCCCATGTATACATATGTACCAGAATCAAGCAAAACAGCATCTTAGACAAAACAGTAATAATTTTTTTTTTTTTATTAACATTTTTTTGTATGTTTTTAAAACTAATGATGAATGTTTTACAATAAGAAATAGATAGTTGATCTTTATGTAATATAAGAAGATGAACAGGGATGCAGTTAGGACAAAAGGAAAAAACATGTCCATGAGAAAAACCTTGTGGAATGTCGATGTTTCACCCTACCTTGTAGGTTTTCTTCAGAGCCACTGTTAATATCTTAAGTTCCTTTTATGTAATTTTTTTGTTGACATTTATACAATTTGGTGAACATTTTTCTCCTAAAAGCATCTCACTTAGTAATGTTCTTTTTATTATATATATATATATATATATTTTTTTTTTTTTTAAACAATTGTTGAAGATCATATTTGATTTTTTTAATAGATTAATATCCTTCACCATTGCTTTAATATTTTTATTTTATTTTTTTGTTTTTGTGACAAATATAGGGGAAGTGCTAGGGTTTATTGAAACTCATTGAAGGATAGAACGTTCCTTTATCAGGGTAGATCCTAAGTTGATAGATTGGAAAACAAATAGTCGATACTATTTCTAGATATCAAGCAGATTTGAAATGAATGTCCTTCAATGGCTATGATTTACATGCAAATTCATTCATCAATTTACTTCCACGTTTTACTGTTTATTTAAATAGCATTAGTTTTTAATTAATTATATAGTATGTAGTGCAATTTCTGTATTGGCCACACCATCCATATTCTAGTTTTAGGTTAGATATAATGGTTTTTATTATTTTTTTAATTTTTCCATTATTTGCTAAGTTTTAGATCTTGCTTTTTGTGTTTTAGATAAAAGCTGGATACAGAGTTATAATTCTAAATCAGGCTATTCTTTTAATAGTTTTCAAAAGTAGATTTAAATCAGAAAAATTGTTCACATTTTAAGTTTATTACTGAAAATATGTTTTCACTTCTTATCTAAAGTTTACTATTAAATATTTAAAAAATTATGAAGAAAGTCTTTACAATTTAATAAATTTATTACAAGGAAAATTTATTGATAATGCAATGGTTGTTTGAATTATGTGTTGAGACATGATTGTTGTTTCGTTATGAGTTCTCTATTATAATCTCAAAACTAGGAATATTACTAAATAAAAATACCTTTCATCTGATTGATGTTTCATTGGATATCTATTGTGGGTGAAGACATTTTTTTTCGTTTAAAACTGAAGAATTCTGAAGAATTCTCATAAAATCACTTAATTCAAGGAAATTATTATAAATGTGAATGTTATTTATTATTATTTATATTTTTTTTTTTCAGGCAAGGTTATGTTCAAAAAATAATGATGGAGGAGACGACGACAACTACTACAAAGACAATGCGACCCACAGCATCACCTGCAACTCGAGAACTAGACGATTTGATGGCTTCATTGTCTGATTTCAAGGTAGGTCATTAATTTTAATGATATAATTTATTTGCTCACTAACAATTGAAAGTGTAATGCTTTTCTCTTCTACTTATTTATTTTAATGCATTTTGGCTTTCAAAGTTTTTGTTATTCATTTTGCTTAAAGTCTTTAATAATCGATAGCTGCTGCCGCACTGATGGTGCCATCAAATCTGGCTACATTGCAGTTGGAGCCTCCACTCTATTGAAGCTTTTGGTCTAAATGATAATTTATTATCAGCAGTGTACTTTAATAAACTGAACCATATTGGTTTCCTTATCTAAGGAGTACAGCTATTTGTTGGTCTGGATTTTTCATTTATTGGAGTCAGCATTAAAGACAGGACCATATATCTTTCGCAGGAGTTTCCTTTCATACACACTCAGGCTGTATGTCATTGCAGCAGTAAGAGTCCATATCTCTGCTCCTGAGATCAGTACTGGTCTAATTAATGTTTTGTACAGCTGAATTTTAGTATTTCTGGACAGTGTTTGAATTTAAAAGAATTTTAGGTTTGCTAAATATGCTATATTGGATGCCATTAATCTTCTGTCTCCCTTATTAATTTGCTTGTTTGTATGGTTCAGTTCTGACCCCAGATATGTAAAACTTCTTACATTTTCAAATGAATAGTCATCGATATCCATAGTAATACTTCCTTGGTCTAAGTCATTGCTCATGTATTTAGTTTTACTTTCGTTTATCCAGTAATATAATTGTTTAACCATAAGATAATGTTTTTAAATTTTAAATTTATCAGTAGTTAATGTTCTAAAAACAATATTTATTCACCATCATCAACTGTTAGCATTACAACCCAGGATAAAACTTGACTTCATCCTAGAACAACCTTCGTTCATCCACTTGTCATCCAATTCCTAATTTTAAATTATTTTCTTGCATCATAGGTCATGCAGTATTTATAAACACTTATATTTATTATTAAGTTTAAGATTATTAAGATCGAATTCGAGGTCGGGAGACCCTCCTGGGGCACACCCAGCCCCTTAAAAAAGTGGGTACCCTTAATTGGGGAAACAACCTGGCGGTTGAGCGTGAATTCTAGCCAAATCACCTCCTTTCACAACCATTGGCTCAGAAACAGTACAGCCTTCCCAAGTACTGAACCCAAGACCCTTCATGGGTTGTATGTGGTACAGGTTTTTTTTTTTTTATTATTATTATTATTAAAATCCAAATGAAACAAATTTTACTCCTTGCACAAAATTTCTTATCAATTTAATTTGATAGTTTTGTTTTAAATGTCTGCAATTAAATGTAACTGCAAAATAACTGAAAGGTTCAGGGAATGTATGTAGTATTTTGTGAAAAAAGCTGAATAAAGTTTACCATTGAGTAGCTTGTAAAATTTATGTTTTAAAATTTGTTAAAAATAACAACCATGTTCAAAAACTGTTTATTGTGTAGAATGTCGTAAGAAAAATTGAAATTCTAACAAAATAATATTCATTTATAGTGCATTTCCAGAAATTAGCAGGACAACATTTCTTCCCTATTAGTTAAGTAGGGTCATCCATGCATCCATCCTCATCATCTATGTCTGCTCGTATATTGGAGTAGAAATTTTTGAATCCGCTCTTTGTAAAAAGCTTGAGCTGTTGCAGATCTCTGTATTTACCCAAATTAATTGCAATTGGGCTAGACTACAAGGTGCCCAACTGGAGTGGTGCATATCTTTTTCTTAGTTTTAATTACATTTTCTTGAATCAAAGAATCTGTGAATGCACTCCAAATATAAAGTCTTGTGTAATTTGAACTTCGGTTGTTCTTTGACAATTTTACTTGAGGTACGCATGATGGTATAGAAGGATCAATACAATTGGGATTGATGAATTAATCATCACTTCTATTGAAATTATTTTATTTCGAATGTTCAAACATTCATGTTGCAATCAATTCATCTTTCCTAATCTGACAATTTTGACCACTCTGATAATTCTCGTTTGCATGAGGCATATTTTTCTGTACATTCTGGATAGATACTGTGTCCACTTTGAAGCTGCATATCTTCTCTCTGTTCACAACGATGAAAGATGACAGCTCTACTCTGCTATTTATTAACAAAAATCACTTTCCTTTTTCCACTGATCGCATGAAATAAACGTTACTAATTAATGAACGGAGTAAAACTGAAAAGATACAAGTAGATATTTTGTGTTGAATAAACAACTTTTGTTTGGACTTTAAACGTCAACACTTTGGACCTTTACGTAGAGAAACCTTGCATTGTGAACATTGAGGTTTCTTCCCCACACGCTCCCAGACCTTAGCGTTTCTACAAGGTGTCCAACGTCATTACTGGAGTGGTCCATTTCTTTTTCTTAGTTTTAATTACATTTTCTTGAATCAAAGAATCAATGAATGCACCAAAAATATAAAGTCTTGTATAATTTGAACTTCGGTTGTTCTTTGACAATTTTACTTGAGGTACACATGATGGTATAGAAGGATCAATACAATTGGGATTGATGAATTAATCGTCACTTCTATTGAAACGTTTCTTCCCTGTGACATGAATACTTCAATCAGCATTATTTGGGTGATCTAATTGCTTCTCCTGAAACAAATATGCGATCTAAAGTTTAGTCAGGTTGGTTGAATGCCACCATTAGCTCAAATCTGACAAAAATGGACATAAAGGTTTTCATGGACCCATCAACTGGTGAAGTTATTTACATCAAATTATACAATGTTAATTGATCAAAAATAATTTTAAGAACTGAAAACACATTTAAGCAAGGATACTTGAGTCACAGTAACTAATGTAAATATTTCAGTTCTATATTATAATTAATTAAACTCATTAGAATAAAAAACTTATTAAAATTTAAAAAGATATAACCTGTGATTGTTAGTTTTTGTTAATAAAAAAAAAATCTTTGATTCTGTGGTCTAATGACTCCAACAATAAGCAACCCTCTTTTAAATAAATCTATTGTTTTATATTGTACTACATTCATAAAACGAACATTCAAAGGTTTTGTTTTTCTTTTTGTATAATTCTATTAATTAAAAACATATTTAACTCTCTGTGGAGATGAATCTGATCAGTAACTGTATGATAATGGAAATTCTAATGAACCACCTAGCTATATATCATTGAAATATATTAATCTCAAGATCAAGAGTCGAGTTACTATGAAAGGACCGGTTCTTTATATCCCCTAATTTTTATCCGCTACAATGGTGTCACTATGGCATTTGGAGGATTGAAAGATTTTTATTAAGTAACCACATCCATAATTGATTCCGTCTAGGTCTCGCATTCAACACCACTTCAGTTTGAATCCATTTTATTTCTTACTGTAGAATCCCTAACTCTTTACTCAGAATTAAGTTCGTTCTATCTTGGATTAGTTAGTGTCCTGTTCACATGTGCCTTACCAGATAATCGTAATCACCTCAGGGTTTCCTCTAAAGTTAACAATATACAATTTATCGATTACGAATCATATTTAAGGATTATTATTGTCTATTTTTATTTTTAAAGTAATACATTTAAATTTTCAATAATATTTGTAAAACATTGGTATTTAAAAATAAAAAATATATAGGATTTTTTTTTTTTTTTTTTTGCTTTAGTGAGGGTTTTATACACCATTATAAAAAAATCCTTATTTTGGTTTTAAATCAGCAATTTTATTTATTCAACTCAGTGATAATTCATGATAAAAAAAAAAAAAAAAAAAAAAAAATTGTATGTAAAAATATCTCATTATTCTTTTTTCATCATCTGTTGATGATTATTGATAATAATAATAATAATAATAATAATATACTGATAGATTGTGAAAATATATGTAGAACTTTTTGCTTTATAATATCTATTTGCAAATTTTACCGTTTTCAAGGCCTGATTTTAAATCTTTAGCCCATAACTAAGAAAAAATTAATACACACAATTTTATTTAAAACAATCTGTACATTTATCAAAGCTAATCCACCAGTATGTAATAATTTTTTTTCAAAGCCATGGTATTGAGTTGAGTTGATTTATTATCATGTTAAAAAATTCAAAAATTTAAATAATAAGTTAATTTTTTACAGTTTACTAACTAAACTGCTTAAATTTTATAATTTCAGATATTTAGTTTGTTTCATTCACTCATATTCTTGGTAAAACTTGTATAACATATGGTTGGCACTGAATTGAAGAATTAAAAATATTTTAGTTGCAGAATAGTACCATCAAATTTTAAAACCTGGTAAAAAGCCAAAGTAAATAGAGCCTGAGAAGTGATTTGAGTGGAGCTCGAGTAAATAAGGAAGCCTTAAAATAAATTTTAAAATGCTGTTTCAGAAAACTGATAAGAGCATTCAACTACAGCAGAATAGTTTTGCTATCCTAATGTTTTTTAAAAAAAATTAAATCAAAAACTTAGTGGTAATTGATAATGGTACTTTGCTGATTGAATAATGATACTGATTAATTTTTTATGATTCCTGAATCAACTGGTCAGAGTTAGTTTTTAAATTTGTTTGTTACCCTATCAACAGCCTTTGTACCTGTTGTCTGATACTGATTCCTTGTCTTATTAACAATAGTTTTGTTTCATAACCTAGTTATGAAACAGAGGTGTCACATACATCTCAATATGAGGTCTGCTAGTTTCACTCTGAAACTGACTGCAAGCTGACACTAAATTGTTTTTAAAATTAAATTAATAATAAATATTTTCCCTCAATTCATCTTAAAGACACTTCTATTATTCTATCGAAGAATGGGACAATTTTCTCATGAAAAATTGCTGTAATGGTCACATATGAAATCATATGGCTACAAAAAACAAATGTATAGCGGCAACTATTTGACTTACTGATACACAAATAAAATTATAAGATGGTTTGATTTGGTCAAAACACTTTTAAGAGTTGTATACATTTGCAAATGATTATATCCCTTTCTGTCCTGAAGAAGTAGATAAGTCTAAATTGAACACTTTTTAGTAGGGTATTTTTGATTGTTTTCTAAATCCTGTAATATCTGTAAAATACCATTTGCGCCAGATTAGGTGCATTAAGGTGTTATTAAGAAGCACAACATAGCCAATTTTTAATAACCTAGATATTAAAAATCCTACTTTAAAGGTAAAAAGCTAACTGGTTTTCAAGGCAATTTTACTTAACCACCTAATAACGACAATCACAGATATATATATTTAGGTTGGTTGTTTGTTTCTGGCTGTATAGTCTAGGGTGGATCTTGGCCTCTCGCACAATTCTGCTCCTTTCATTCCTATCTAGAGTCCTACTCCTCCAGTTTGTAACTCCAAGTTTCAATATATCCTCCTCAACATCCTTTTGCCAGTATTTCTTAGGGCAACCACCTCTCTTTCATTTTCCTGGGAAGCTCTTTCTCATAATCTTCACCACCATTTTCTCATTGGTCATCCTCACGACTTTCCAAACCAGCTAATTCTTCGTTATTTTTACTTTACACAGTATACAAAGTATCCGCATAGTTGATTAATTTGTCCAGTTGTTGGTTACTTCTTATGCCAAGCCCAAGCACCTTGTTCACTGGTACCATCCTCTCGAAGACTCAAAGAGCTTGTTGTTCTACTTTTTTTGGGTGTCCTAGTTTCCTTTATTGGTCTAATTAATGATTTATACAGATTTATATGTTTAGAGCACATTCCATTTAATCAAGGTTACAAGACCAAGGTATGTTTTATTTTCATTCATTATTCTTTTCTTGATTCCATCACTGATGCCATTCACAGAATTAATTTTAGTGCCTAGGTATGTGAAATGATCAGCCACTTCATTTCTATATATATTTTTTTAGGTTTATTTTTTATAGATGTATTTAGGTATCAGTCCTAGCGACAAATAATATATAACAGAAGATATTTTCCTTAAAATTTCTGATTAGGAAACTGTCGGCAAATTTTCTATTTGAAACAACGACAGAGCTAGAGCACTTCATTTTTGGGGGTAAAAAAAGTAAAAAACAAAACAAAAAAAGTAGACCTCCAGCCAAAAGACATATCCATTTAAAAAAAAAAAAAACCTTTGAAAAATTGTCATCCTGTAGTAAACTATTAAACTTTGAAGTAGAATTTGGAATGAAGGTGATTCGATTTGGTTGTTTGTTACCTAAGGACAGAGAGACAATTGTTGAGATAACGTAGATTTTATTTCACTTATTACGTGAACGTCTGACATTTTATTATTCATTAGTTATTAGAAGAAAGCTAAATACAGACTTATATATCGATAGGTTGGGTGGGGCTCAACTTAAAATAAAGCTGAGCAGCATTAGAGAGGTTAATAGGCCAAACTGTGGAGGTGACCTTGGCCCCCTGCCAGCCGGGCTGTCTCTTGTCTTCGCTCTCTTCTCTCTCCGTGCTTAGTGCCTCGCTGTTAGGCATTAGCCTAGGCGTGCCGTAATTACAATATGTCTATTTTCTAAAAGTTTACTAACAAAAATTGAGGTATAAAGTCGACTATTCCATTTAATTTCCTCTATGGAATGTTGCGGCTAAGCATTTTAAAGTATCAGGTGCTTCGGCACTCTTGAAACCTGCGCAGCACCGGCCCAAATCCATCCTGGATGGTTTGGCGTTTATTTTGTGGTGGACCCACACAATGATTCTTCTCTCCCCACTCTGGCTAGTGCTAGTGCTTAAACAGAGCTTCAACAATAAAAGCTCCTCAAAAGCACCATGGAATGATTTCTTGTCTTTCATTTTTTCATTATATCTTTAATCTACGAGTGTACTTATTTTTACTAATATTTTGTATGTTGTTAGAAAAATAGATATGGGAACTCCTATTCTTTTTTTTCCACTGTATGAATGAGTCCCTTTGCGCAAACTTTCGATCGCATTTGCTTCTCTTGTTATTGTTCAATCAGATTAATCTCTCGCTCCCGCTCTGCTCAAATACTTGGAATATAACCTCGCTTTTCTCATTTCCCTTCTTCCTACCATCATTCAATTGCACAGTATTTCTCGCACTGTCCATCAAGACACATCATTCGTTATCTGTTTATTTGTGTATTACTAAATTGCCGAGAATTACTCTTGCAAAGACGAAAGATCTTGTTGGAAAGTATGTACTTGAGACTTTCAAGGGTGATGGTATTAGTTTTGATAAATTTGTATCGACCCCCGCACATAAAAAGAGCAAAGCACTAAGGAAACGAAGCTGAGAAGTCTAAATTTGGAAAAACACTTGCTTCACAAATTGCCACTGGATCAGAAATGCCTGGTTTTGATACCAATTAATGTTGTACTTCATTTCGCTCTAAATTAAGCCAATTTAAGTTTTATATTATAATGTGTTTTCTTTTTTCATGTTCTCCATGTCTTTTCTTTTTTTTTAATAGTCTTCTTCCTATTGTTTCCCTTTTCAGCGCAATTAGTCATTTAAGCTTGTGTGTGTACTTATGTATAAGCATATAAAGCTATTTTTTTATTTTTCTAAATAATGTGGATAGTTGCATATTTTCGGTATTGCATGCTTTGCCCAATATATTCGCATATTTTTCATTTGTTATTGCATATAATTGACAGCCCTACTTATGGTTATATATTTTTCGATGTGCTTGTTAAGAATCAGTTGTACTTCCATTTAAAATTCCTATAACGTTTTAGCGGTATTGTGTTTTTCTAAGGAGCATAAGATTAGAGTAGTCTTAATCTTATATTGATTTTTTTGTATTTCGTTTTCAAATGTCATACTCCGATCAAAAATGAGTCCAAGGAATTGTTCGGTGTTGTTTTAGGAATACGTAGACTGCCAGGAAAAACAGGAAGCGGGACAGAAGGCCGCGTCAATGTGTGGAAGTGATATTGTGTTGAGTGATTGGCAATTGCAAATTTTTAAGTCGTTTTACCGTGTTATAGTGCTATAAATTGGACCTCTGAACTAGCAAAGTTGCCACTTTTAATCATTTAATTAAAGTATGTAATAGTATAATGTACCTAATAGAAAAAAAAAGTTACACAAGAAAAACTATTTACCCCCAAACTTATCCATGTCATAAGTTCCTTAAATATAGACTAAAATTTACTACACAAACGATCGAAGCTTTCAATCATTTACAAAAAAATAACTCATTTAAATGACAATAATTTGACTTAATTGGATTGTTTGATATATGTTTCATGATAATAGCAAAAAAAAAAAAAAAAAGAAAAAAAAAAGCGAACTCAATTTCTCCCTAACTAACAAGGGGACGTTTGCAGTTGTAACTCACAGATTTGAATGCCGATTTGTGTGTGGGTAGTAGGGACCTATAATAGTGCAAAACTAGAGTTATAGCCGCCAATGGGCATTAGGAACCGAGAAAAAAATAAAATATGAAAATCACGTTTTTTTTTGTTTTTTTTCTCAGCTCTCAGTCAAGATAGAGAAATGATTCTTTCATGTTTAATTGAAGTTATGTAAGGTATTTGATATAAAAATACTTTCGTTATGCTGAAGACACCACCCGCCTTTAGGGTGCTCAAAAACTCTTAAAAAATGACAAAATTCCAGGGAAATCCGCTGTAAATCAGTGGAAACTTTTTTTAATGAAAAACTGACCTCAAATCTCGATTTAACACACCATAAAACCCTTATATGTGTAATTTTATCAAAATCAAAAAATATTGATTTTTTACCCCTTTCGAGGAGGTTAAAATTTTGAAGTTGAGATTTCACCAACATTTTCTACCGGCCGTAACAACTGCTGTGTTCAACCGATTGCAATAGTAATAGCATCACTAGAATCAGCATACATTCTGCTTTTTATCCATGCCTATAACATTGGATTTACTCCCGAGTTTAGTGGACAAAAACTGATGTGAATGAAAAAATCCAAGGTCAGCTATAACTTGAGATATTTCAATAAGGGGAAATCCTACAACCTCCGGATTCGGGCTAAACTATGCAGTTTTAAGGCTTCTAGATGACCTTAAAATTTTGTCTTAATCGGTTGCGAAATAAGTGAGATAGCGCAAATTATTTACATTTTTTCAGAAATTGACAGCCCTTGCCTTCTAAAAACCTACAAAATTTTAAAGGTAAAAAAAAAAATATTTTTGATTTCGACAAAATTAAGTTTCTACATGTTTTTTGAGATGAGGAATCTGAAAATAATATCAGTTTTTAGTTAAACAATTTTCCTCACCTATATTATATAAATAAAACGTTTTAAAATGACATATTTTTATTTCAAATTGCATAGAAATCCTAAGATTGATGAATAATCTAAAATTAATATCAGGTTTTGGTTTAAAAAAATGTATATATTTTTTAAATGGTCTTATTTCAAATTTATTGTCTAAAAGCTAAAATAATAATAGAAAAAGATCATTTTATATCAGTCTTATTTATATAATATAGGTGAGGTCAATTTGTAGGATCTACTGCTTTTCCCAATTTACATTTTAGGATTAAAAGGATCAAGCTCTTGAATTAATATGTAAATTAAATTAACAATCGGTGAATATTGGAAACAAAGACGAGAGAAAATAGTTGTTTTAAACGTGACGTTTTTCATTAAAACCAATATAGCTCCTCAACGGTAGGATTTAGCAATAAATGTTATATAACAAAAAATATTCTTTATTAAATTTCAGATCAGGGAAATGTCCGAAAATTTTCGATCCGAGCAACATCAACAGAGCTAGAGCCTGTCAAAATGTTATGCCGGCAGTACCATATACATTCGACGAGGGCAGACGAGCACGAGAGTGTACTCTGTTGTATCGCCTCTGCTCTGAATAAAGTCGGTCTATGGGTACGAGTCAAAGGGCTCGAGAGGGCACGAGACGAGTCTACCGAGTACGCAGCCTGTGCTCGTGATTAAGATTTCTGCGAATGGCAAGGCGCTTTTGTTCTTTACATTTACACTTACTGCAGGGCTAAAACGGAGCTGGATGAAGGACCTCCTTAGTTTAAAAACAACCTAAAATAATGTCAGGAGGAGGTCCGATGGATACTGGTCTCCCTAATGTTCTATTTATTACAAATTTTGCTCAGCACATTCGCTGATTGTCTTCATTCTGAAGATATGTGCGGATCAATCAAGTTACTTTCTATCCAGATGTAAACCAATTCAAAGTTTATATTGCTATTATCGTCTTAAGCTTTATTTTGATGTATTTTTAAATCTCTCCATTCTTGATTCCCCTGTTTAAAAAACATTTATTTATTTTTTCCTTAGTTATAAATAAGTACATAAAAACAAATAAGACTGGGGATGACTAGCCTGGCGGTGATAGCTATCTCTGTGGTAGTGCTTGTTCACCGCTAATTATAAAGGCCTTCTTTAAGATGGAGTGGGGGTGTCTTGTGGTTTGTCTTTAAAAAGTGTAGAATTCTATTTAAGCTGTTTTATATAATGCTATACCTAATGCTAAGATCATATCGTTTTATATGCTATCATAAAAAGTAGTTCGATTCTCTGCTCATTAGTATATCTGGCATGTGATTCGATATCGGAACAACTAGAAATTGTGCCTTTATAAGTTGCAAAAATATTATTTCTATGAAGTATCAAAAGTGTAGGGAATCTGCTTGAAATTCCACGCTCTAGCTCTGTTAGCGTTTCATACTAGCGGAAATTTTACGACGGTTTCCCTATCAGAAATTTAATGGAGAATACATTTTGTAAATAATAGTTTTCGCCAGGACCTATCGTTTATGAGCTATATTAGCTTGAATAAAACAAGTCACGTTTTGCCTACATTTTGTAAGTTTTGGAGCTTTCAGAACTTTGGCTCTGTTGATGTTGCTCGGATCGAAAATTTTCTCCTTATCAAAAGCAATAGGCTATAGGTAGGCATATAAATGATTGTTTTTCCCAGTCATGGAGAAATTGAGTTTTATTTTAAGCCAACCAATACAGTTGTAATTAGGGGGGGGGGGATAGCATAAATAGTGCATTGAAAATATTTCTTTCTTTTTTTTTCATTTAAAATATTTGAGAGGAGATATAGTGAACTTTATTATTAATTATAGATCTGATTCATCTTGGGAAAAATGTTTTTGTTTTTTTAATTATCTAAACTTTACGCATAATAGTCGAGTAAACAAGCAGAGAATTTGGGCGATCATTGCATAAGGTTACGATTTCAAGTGGTAGAACTTAAAAGGCTTCCTTGAAAAACGACAGCTTAAGTGGTTCGTCTATGTATTTCGCATGCCATGAAGAATGGCAATTCAACTTTCGCTCAGATGAAGAGGATGTGTCAGGACCAGGCGGACTGGCTCCGTTGGATTGAGGATTGCTCAGAGGAAGGAAAAGAAGAAGAAGCTTTTTTACAATAAATGATTTTTTATTTATCCATTTGTTGAAATTTACAACTATACATAAAACATACATCAAGTATGTGTGAAAATAATGTACAAAATAACATGACAATTGCTTGTGAAGCAACTGCCCAGTGGTAGCACTTCGATCAACAACAAATGATAATTTAAAAAAAAAAAACGTATTGAGGCCTCTTTTTTTAATTTATTTTTTTTCGTTTATAACTCTTCGAGATTTTAGGATGTCATACAGAAGTACTGTAGTTTAGTAATACAGTGTCATTATAGTAATTCCTAGGGAATGATTCCATAGAACTCGTTTCTCTTCATTATCTCTAAGTCATATTTCTTTTAAAAAGGTAAACTTATTAGTTTTTGAGAAGTTTCCTATTTACCAAGTTTAGGTTGTATTTTGTTCCAACTGTCAGCTGTCAGATTGTTCTGCTCCACGACGTGTCCTTTGTTTATTGTTTACATGATCATATTACTGTGATTATTATCGTACTGTGGTTAGGCTGCTGGCCTGTATAATTTAATTAAGATATATTCTTCGCTAGAGACATGATTTAGGAAGAGCAGAGTGGAGATCAATCACAATGATGTGGATCATCCATTAGCGAAAAGGGAGCGAGGTGCAAGGTGTTCTAAAGTTAGATGCGCGCCAGTGGCTAAAGATAACAAATCAGATCAGTTTCGAGAGAGGATGTTTGAGGCGATAAATAAACCCAAGTTGGCAGCACTGGCAATGACGTACATAATACAGTCGTCTTTTACTTGTTACTTTTCCGACCTCTTTGTATTTTCTACCTCAAAGCTTCGCTTGTTCACGCGTATGGGTTTTGTTCCATTACCTTTGCCAACATTTTGTGTACCAATTAAGTAAGTTTGTTGAAGAGGAAGCACTTTATTATCAGTATATATAGCTGTCTTCGTAGAAAGAAACACTAGCGAAATTCTAGGTATTCTTCCAGATTGTTTTGTCTCTCTGCCCAGTTTTTAGTACAACCGTTAGAATAGCCTGACTAAAATCTTTTGATCTATATGATCTATTTGATTTAATTGTGACAGTGTAGTATCTTATGTGTTTCTAATTCACTTGTCACCCATCCTTATGAGTGTAAACTAAAGGCTCTTTTTCGAGACAGGAATAAGTTTTCTTCGTTAGACAGCACAGCTTGTCTATTTGTAGAGATTTTTATGTAAAGAAATTTGATATAGAGAAGTTTGACTGGATGAGAATTATAAAAAAGAAAAAAACGTATACATAATAATTTGGCAAGACCCAAGGTTTACTTATTTTTTTTTCTACATGAGAACGTCTTTTACCTGACGTGAAAAAATATTAAACCAAAAAAAGTATTGGGAGAAATGGAGGTGGTTTATTTTTATTCAACAAATTATATATTTTTTTAAATAAATTACATAAGCCTTCTTAAGGAACAGCAAACAACCCAGTAAAGTTATTTTCTATATTTTGTTCAATTTCACCTTTATATTTTTTAGATAAATGAAGGGCGTTAGACTAGAAGTGGAATGTCAAAAAAAAAAAAATTCGAAAATGACATTTCATTGCCACCTGTTAGCTCGTCCCATGTAATATCCCTTAAGGTGGTCTCATGGAGGATAGAAGGAGGGATTTTCCATGTTTAAGGGTTTAAGAACCCATTCCCAATGAGAACGAATATAGACATTGTTATTTTCTTTTGCGATTAATTCAGAACTATGGTTACTGGAAATTCTCCCTTCTAGCCTAATGTCAAAACTATTTTTATAAAATTAATTAAGAAATGTACCTAGGCTTTTGTATAATTCCTTTCTATTAGAATTTTAGGTTCTCTCTTCACAAACCGTTAGAAACTAAATTGGAGTAAATTCCAAGGTATTTTCCATCACAAGCTTTGAACACTACATTCTTTAGGAAACAGGCCGAGGTTGTGAATAGATCTTTAAAGTATTGAAGGATATATTTTTTTTGAATTTGTGTTTCCAACCAACTGTGGTCCAAAGGTCCTAAGTTTACTTTCTTTTATTTATTTAGTAATTATTAAAATCTGCCTCAAATTTAGGCAGTACGTAATATAGATGGCTTTATGATTACATTCACACATTATGTACTATAAAAAATTAAATGAAGAAGAAGTAAGATAAACAAAGGGCACAGAAAAGGGCTACGCTATATTTATTTCTGTTATTGCTGCCATAAATTGGCTTAGGATGGAAAGGTCGTTCTCAGCCTCTATCCAATGGATACTTGAAAACCGTTTATTATTATAATCATTGATTTTGATTTAAATTCATTACAAGGTATAATTGTTGTAAAAGTATTATAAATTGTAGTAAAAATAAAGCTACTTGAGAAGGTTCTCCATTTAGGTCGCAAAGACAAAAGATAAGAGTGAACTGTTCTTTCAACATCGATGTCTTTATATGAATGAACAATAACAACACGAAGCTAAATATAAGTTTAAAATATCACAGACACCGTCCTGTACAACTAATGAGGTCAGACCGTAAACAGAATCAAACGTATGTTTATCGGTAACCGGGATTATAGTGGCTGTGTTCCAGGAATATCTTGGCAAAAATAATAATCGTGGTAGCAGTTATCGAATATAGCAGTTATCTGGAGCATTTTAGCCAGGAATGACACCTGATTCAGAGCGGAAACTCCCAACAAAAGCATTCCTGTTCCAGATGTCAACAGAAATCTGAAGGAACGGGCTAATTGCCTTCATTAATGATAATATCGTTAGGCTTTATGTTGGATATGCTTTGATCCAATCGTAGGAGATATTAATCATGGTTTATAAACAGAATAATATTTAAGTAAGCTTCTTCACATACAAGCGAGGTTATTGTCGCTAGGGACAAATCGGTCTAGAACTGGTTGCTCAGGTCTTGAACTTGAACCTGTGTATATATTTTTCCTCGTCCGTGGAACATACCTAAAGTTGTCTATTTTTAGTTCCAGAAAACAATGATGCCTGATTAGAATACACACGACATTTCGACCGAGGGAATGATCACTAGGGTGGAGCGGGAAAAAAATGTTCGCTAATCTGAGAACTGATACGAGAAACTTTGCGAAACCGGTTAAAAAAAAAAGTGTTAAAATTCAATCGTTTTAAATAGCCAATTTAATAAATAAATTAATAGAATGAAATTGTAATCGTTTGGGTTCCTTCACATTGGATAATTTAATTTATATTATATTGAAAACTTATTTCCTAGTTTTATAAGGTATACAAACGGAATAGAAATAGTGAAACTCCAATAACTGTTAACCTAATAGGTGTGGCAGTGGGACATGTTAATGAGAGGTTCAGAAGAACTCAAGGAAGTAACTTCCGCTGTATGACACGAATAAGGAATTTATCAATATTGGTGATGCATGACCTCAGGACACTGATCCAAACGAACAAAAATTCTATGAATTATTTTTCAAGCCCTCTGACTAAAAAATATTGCTTTGCGAGTAATAGAAATTGAAATTTTTGTATTTTGGTATTTTTGTCCATGTGTAAAACCTTCAGTCTCGAATTTTCACACTGTTAATTTTACCCAATTTCATTCAGAGTTTTACAGATTCTCAAAACTTTTTTTGTGATACACTATTGCTCAACCATTTCGGTCTCCTTTTCAACTATCTAATTACTACACTTACTTGCACACGCCTTAGACCATTCGGCCTTCCCAACCCAAAAATATAATTATTTAAACAAGACTAATTGTCGTCAAACCCCTGACTGTTCTTAGTTATCAGTCGTTCCCAACTAAAAGGTCTTTAATAAAACTTCAAAATATATATTTTTTTAAAATCTATGTTGAAAGGATTAATTTTTGTAAAATGATTAATTATTATATTAAAATTATCAAAACCTTTGAAAATTTGACGTCGAAGTCAACGAAGAAATTGGGTTGTTTTCAAAATTTTGGCCTCCAGCCGTCTCTGAAGAGGATTAAGGGTGAAAACTTAGTTCCCTAGATGATTTACGATTCTCGTTTTATTTCCTCCGATAAACCCCGATATCCCTTGGCTGAGGCTAAATCGAAGAATCTTTAGCTATATTTATAAAAATTTAAAAAATAACTGTTGCATAAGAGGACATTCTATGGGACAGCCGCCAGTGGCACTACTACTCAATATTGTCGCTTTTTTATTTTTTGGTGGTAATCAGTTGCCAATAAATATATGGATTTTGTAAAAACAATTCGTCAACTTTATGGTTATAAGCAAAATAATTGAGAACAGCAGGAACCATTTTCTTCCTTACACTTTGTTGAGTTACATTAAAAAGGATATCTGGAATTCATTTATGCACTATAGGCGTTGACTTGTTTTATGTATGGATGCACATATGTAATCGAACGAAAACCTGTTTGATAAATTTTGGGAATATAGAGATCTGCCACTTATATAGATAAAAGAATCACTTGATGTCCGCATGATGGTATAGAAGGATCAATACAATTAGGATTGATGAATTAATTGACTCTTCTATTGGGATTATTTTATTAGAATACTAGTTTCGAATGCTAAACATTCTTCTTCAGTTTTAAAACATACAAAATTGTTCAACACATCAGTACTATGTTACATGGATTATATACACTAAAGTTTTCAAAAATGTAAGACAAGAAATCAAACATCAGTACTCACCTCAGGAGGTCTAAAGAGATAACTGAAATATATCCATCGTGAGAAGGGAAGGGGGCAGGTAGGTTAAATTGTTGTGATTTACTAGGGAATTTTTCTTATGACTCATTGGATTTTTCCGTTCTTATGCGATACAAATTAAAAATAGGGCTATCAGAGATGTTTATCCGGTCGTTTAAACAAAAATCTGGATCGGATTTAAACAATTTTATATTTTTTAATGATTCATAAATATTTAATTTTAGGCTATTTTCTACTTGATGTAGTATTTTTACTTCCGAGTCTTTATTAAATTTATGGTTATTTTCATTTAGATGGATAGGGAAATTGGAGTTTGGGACTTATTGGTGTATGATCTTTTATGTTCTTTCCCTCTTTGATTTACCGATCGTCCAGTTTTTCAGTGTATTTTGCTTCACAGTCATTACATTTTCGTTAGTATACACCGCTTTTTTCGAAAGGGTCTATTTTGTCTTTAGGTGAAGGTAAGAATGATAACAATGGTTTATCTAAACTGCGCAAAAATGAATAGGGATATGCCTTATTTATCCCTTATCCGGTCATTTAAATTAAATTAGCCAATCTATTCAATATTAGTAGGCGACAAGTTGATATTGCAGAGGCGGTTGGCGTTTCCCAGTGTCGTCTCCCGGGCTTTAGTTCGATTCCGAGAGACTGGGAGTGCCAATAGAAGGCCGTCAGTGGATCACAACGTATTGCAACTGAAAGAGAGGATGCAAGAAAGAAAAATATTGTTATCACTGCCAGGAGAAACCCTTTTCATAGTGCACGCCAGATCCTCAATGAAGTTGAAGGTGTTTTACCTAGACTTTTATCAAAACAAATGGTTCGTAATCGTTTGTGGGAAGTTGGCCTTACATCATATGCCCCTTAGAGACGACCTGCAGCAACAGCTCGTCACCAGCAGCTCAGAAGAATGTGGTGCAGCGAGCGACTAGAAGAGGACACAAATTGGAATGCTGTGATGTTTACCGACGAGTCGCGTTTTTGTCTGTATCGTGACAGCAGACGCGGAAGAGACTACAGAGATCAAGGAATGCGAACAATGCCCCAGTTTATTGTGCCTTCAGTGCAGTTTGGAGGAGGTGGTGTAATGGTCTGGGCTGGCATTTACACGGGAGGACGAACCAACCTCACATCAGCTCGAAATGCACATGAAATTATTGAGGAATACCTCCCTCCAACTAGGGATCTCATTGGGAGAGATTTTCTATTTCTGGATGAAAACGCTCGACCTCATAAAGGAATAGTTGTTCATCAAGTTTTAGAAAACCTGGGAATTTCCTGCCTGCCCCTTCCCCCATTGTCTCCAGACCTGCTATTGAGCACGTGTGGGGCGCGTTAAAGAGAAGGCTTTTTAATCATCATCCGCCGCTAATTGACCTTCAACAACTGAGTGCAGCATTGCAACATCTCTGGGGTGAAATTCGTCAATAAACCAGTGAAAACATTATTAATAGTATGCCTAATAGGTGCACACAGAGGACATTATACAAGGTATTAATTGTTTCCATAAACTAATCTGTTCAATAAAAAAAATTATGCAACTAAAACGTTTTATTTTTTAAAACCCATTAATTGTATTTTATTTCAGCAAAAAACATTATAATTTTTAATGAATATTAATGAAGTTTATAATAAAAATAATACAAAAATGGTATGCGAAGTAAATATCACAATCCAGCAATCAAGCAATATCCCTTTTCATTTTGGCGCAGTTTATTTTAAATGAAGGGTTTAAACCTAATTTTTTTGATTCCTTTCTGACTTTAGTGGATTTGGGCCGTAATATGGTATCAAAATCTTTGTTATTATTTTGTTCATTTAACGGTATATTTAAAAGGCGGTAGATCATGCTATTAAAGGCTGCTAGTTTATGTGTTAGTGATCTCCTGGCATTATTGTGTATAATTACTTCTGTGTGTGTGTGTGTGTGGGGGGGTTTCCTGTATATACTAAATTCAAGGTTTTTATTTTCTATAGAGATTTCAATGTCTAAAAAAATTTTGTATTCTCAATAAAAGGAGGCCAATGTAAAAACAAAAGTGTCAAAATAGCAACTTTGAAAAATAAAATAAAAATTGTAAATACTTAACAATCAAATCTAATATGTGGTTCTGTCTGTATATAATGTAAATAATTATTTGTAATAAGTTATCATTACAATAAATAATTAATAATTATAATTATTTTAATAATAATTAAAGTAACAAATTATTTCTCCCAATTAGTATATATATATATATATATATATATATATATATATATATATATATATATATATGTTTTTTTTTTTTTATTGATATCTATATATATATATACATACGTTTCCTGAGTTTTGAGGGTGCTGAGATGGAATTCTATGGCTAAAAGAATTTTCTATCACATTTTACAGTGTAAAAGCTAAAAATTTTCAAGTGAAGTATATTCAATATAATTTTTTTCACAAGAACCGATATCGGATTCGAATTCAGCATTCAAGAGAACCCTTGAATACGAAATTTCATTCAAATAGAAAAATAAAAGTTTATAAGCTTTTAAGTTTGCCTGACCAAATGGTAGGCAACTTTTGTTTTAAAACCTGAATTACGCTTAGACGGTTTAACGTATCAACTTTATTTTTTTACACAAAATATAGGGTGGTAATACGCTTGAAATGTATTTGGTTTCATCATCCTATCTGGTTTCAAACTCAAGTTGAAAATCAAAATGTTTTTCGGATTTTCCAATTTTTTTAATAGGGTTTTATTCATCGAATTTTACATTTATATACATCAAAAGAAAGCTGAGACCCTCCTCTTTCCAGCGATACCAACCAGTGAATTGCATGACAAAGTAATGACGATTTAAAGGTATGTAACCAATAATCGGTTTTAAAATTTCATTTTCCAGGGAGAGGGTGAAAAAAATGATATTTTTTGATTTTGTTGAATAACCGTTTTTTAATGTTTTTGAGGGTGCTGAATTAGAATCTGACCTCAATTTTTGTGTGAAAAAATCTATAGAGGTAGTTTGCTTAAAAAACTATTCATTTTTTTAGAATTTAATTAACCTAAACCAAAATCTATGGAGCGACTGTATTTTTCCTTTAATTCGCAATCAAAACTGAAAATCTTGGTGCAAGAATCATGTCGATATCATTTTTTAAACTCGAGATAAAAAATAAATTAGTTTGATGCTATTTTATTTTTTTTCTCGGCTTCTAGGGCCCATTGGTCGGAACGGCAAAATACGTGTCTATTATTTTTTGACCAGGAACCTCCAAATACGAGCGCCATTCTTCATGAGAGGTTACAAAGGTACGGTTTTATATACATCTTGATTCATATATTCAATTAGAATATTAAAAATATTTAAATATGCGGTGTGACTTGTGGACCCCAATGAAATTTGGAAATCGACCGAAATGTGGTTAGCGCCATTCCGCAGAAGAGTTTACAATGGTAAAACTACTGAGCCCATCTGTACCAAATTTTTACTACAGTATTTTCGTAGTTTTAAAAAGGTTAGCAGTAATAAAAATTGAAATGTATCATTTCGATTAGCAGAAACGAAATATGGCATATAGAGGTATGACAGCGTATAAACTTCTATTATTAGAAAGTAAAACCAAGATGAAAGTTAAAAAAAAAATATTTTTGCCAAATAAAAATCTATATATATAAAAATGAATGTGTGTGTGTCTGTCTGTTCTCTATAGATTCAAAAACCATACATCCAATCGCCCTGAAAATTTGGGAAGTTATTAAGTATATCCCCGGAAAGGTTTTTGTAAATTTTTATTTAAATCAGAGCTGGGGTTCAAGAAATATCCCAAAAATATCAAAATAATATTTATTTTTTATCAATATTACTTTAGTGCAGGTGTTATTAAACAATTACCAATAAAACATATGTTCTAAATTAATCTATATCTCCTTAGTTTTTTAGGAAGGTTTTAAGAAGAATAAAAACGATTTCAAATTCATTTTGATGTTACAGGTTTATATGTAGGTATGTTATTAAAATAACATTTAATTAGTAATATCTGTTAAGAGTTTAACCATGAATAAATTGAATAATTAAATTTTTACCCATAGAATTTACTTTTATAAAACAAAACTAACCGCAAAAAATACTGAACCAATCTTTACCAAATCTAAACTACATCATCTTCTTAGTTGAAAGAAGGTTTAGCAATTAGAAAATTTACATATTATCTATTAAATTGTTGCTAAAAAGAGATAAAAATGTGGTACGCAGTAAATTTTGAAAATTGACCGATATGTGGCGAGTGCCATTTAAGAGAGGTTATAGCGGTACAGTGTTATATAGAGCTAGAAATTGATAATAAAATTGGCTTAATTCAAATAAATTGTTATGAAAAAAGCTATAAATATTTAGTGTGACGTGTGGATACTAGGGATGTTTAATAATCGAACGATATGTTGTTAGCACCATTCTGCAACAGAGTTTGCAATGGTAAAATTATTAAACCCATCTGTGCCAAATTTTAACTACAAAATGTTCATAGTTCTAGGAAGATTTTAAATAGTATAATTTACTATAATAATTGTTTAGGTAATAGTCGGCTTACGAGCCACCACCAAGTTAGATCCTTACTCTTCACTTCGAGTTTAAATTTATCGATAGTTCTTTCCTATAACCTCACATGTAAACAAACCTCTACAGGTTCAACTTGGATTGTGTTGTTTGGTTTGTTATATTGATATTTAGTCTTCTTAAATGTAAATAAGTGAAACAGAATAAAACATAAAGATCTAAAAATAAATGTGAGAAAGTATATCATAGGTTTCATATTTTTTTATTTCTACTACCCTTGAGAAAATATAGCAGAAATTAACATCATAACTTTCAACATGGATTCTGTCTTATATTATATAATTCCTTATAACATGGAGAATGGACAATGTGAAAATAATCATAGATTAAGAGGTGTACTGTTGGTAATAACTATTGGTGTAATTTTATAGATTAATGTATTTTTTTTTTAAATTTAGAAGCCTGATGGAGTATTTTCTCCGAAACATGTAGCTAAAAATGTTGAACAAATAGGAGTTATGTTAAATAAATTCTTATTGATTCTGCCTTTATATATTTATAATATCTGTGGCACCTGTGCATAGTGGGCTAAGTGCAAAAATTGCGATTTTAGGAAAACTGAATTGAATGTTTGATTTATTCCAAAATCATCCAGTTAATAAAATTCAAATTTGTGGGGCTTATAGTCTTGATAGTACATTTCTATTTATGCTGGTAAGGTATGTTTTAGTTCTTGCTAATATTCTGATATTTAATACTAATAATTCGAAAAAAATCGAACTCTTAGCCCACATAACAATAATTGATTTTGTGTGAAATGGGCTAAGTGATTAATGTTAACATGATTGACCCCTGAAAGCCAAGTAATATTTTTTAATTTTCAAAAAAAATAATAATAATGATTATTATTAATAATATTTTTCCTTTTTCAAAAATTTATATATGAAGTTTTTATATATTTTTTTTTGCATAAGAAAATAAAATAACGTACACAGCATGTCTAAAGAAAAAATAATTAGTTAATTGGTAATATTTAAAACACTGAAAAAAAAATCACTTATAATTTTCATTCATTCGTCTTCTTCATCACCTAAATCTGGGTACAGATCATGCTTAGATGTAGATTTCAGCTCTTCATAGAATTGTCTAAATGTTGGACTTATGTAGGGAAGAAGATCTTTCTTCTTTCCTGTCGCTATCGGAAGTGATTCAACATATCTTATTGGTCACTCTAATTTTTGTGGCCAGCCCTTTATCAAAAAACTTACAGTTTTAAAATTAACATTTATATCGAGAGTCTACCTGTAGTAGAGAACACTGCAGCTATCTTTGTTATAGTTAAGCCATCTTACCTTCCCCCAATGCATAGTACCTTTTTCATTATCTTTTTTTCTATGAACTAAGGCGGTTTTTAAAGGGGGGGGGGGAATTTTAATTGTGAAAAATTGTGGGGCTTAGTAAACTTAACTCGCTTTTCACAAATAAAAGTTTAAAATTGGAGTATCAGCCCACGATTCACAAAGGAATATCCTTCATTGCAATGGACGGAACACATAGACCATTAGACAAAAGAAAAGAGAAACAAATTACGATTCTGGTGATGCAGATTGCTCGAAATTCGACTTAGCCCACTATGCACAGCTGCCACAGATATGTTATTTACACTTCTCTGACATAAGAAAGTTTATCAGGAATTAACATTGCTGATGGTTTAACATTATATTAATTCTGATTTAATATAATATTAATTCAAAATTGATTTAGTGTCTTATAATTTGATATTTTCTTATTTCTCATTTTAATATTAGAAGGTAAACAGAAGTTAATATTACTTTGAGCAGGGATTTAGAGTTTCTCCATAAATGAAGGAGAATAACCTTTCCCCTCGAAAAATAGCGACTAAAACACCGAAATAAATCGGAAGAAGGTTAGAATCTATAAAAGGTATTCTGGGCGCGCGTAGGGGTCGGCGGCTGGTAAGCCGTTCAGGTTTATATGTAGGTATGTTTTTTAATAACATTTAATTAGTAATATTTGTTAAACGTGTAACCATGAATAAATTGAAAAATTAAATTTTTACTCATGAATTTTACTTATAGAATTTAGTTTTATAAAACAAATTAAACTGTAAAAAATAACATACCCATAATAACAGTTGTGATAAAAATAAAAATATAAATTACAAGGTAAGAAAAATATTGTAATAGGTATTACAGAATGAATATTCTGATTAAGATTTGTAACTTACAAAAGTTCATTATCAGTACAAATTATATTGTAAGTTAATATGAACGTTTTGATAAATAATTTTACTTAATTATATAGAGAGAGAAAGAGTGTGTGTTTTAAAAAGAAATATATACATTTAAATTATATTAATCAATAATATTATTGATTTCCAGCTGAAGAAAATAATTGGAAATACGTTTCATTTAACCCCACCGTCATGCCACCAAAGCGAAGTGCCATTGGTCGATCTACAAATCTAGCAAAAAGGAGAAGAGAAGAACGAGCTTCAGAAACAAGTGAACAGAGGCAAGCAAGGCAAGAAAGAGATCGAGATCACACTTCTCTTGCTCGATCACTAGAAACGAGTGAACAGAGGCAAGCAAGGCAAGAAAGAGATAGAGATCACTCTGCTCTTGCTCGATCACTAGAAACGAGTGAACAGAGGCAAACAAGGCAGCAAAAGAATCGAGATCACACTGTTCTTGCTCGATCGTTAGAAACGAGTGAACAGAGGCAAGCAAGGCAGCAAAGGAATCGAATTCGCACTCAGACAAGACGAACAATACAGGCTGAATTGAATTTATGTGGATTCAATTACAATCCACTTTACAATTACAGTCTTCATCCAAGTGTAATTATTGGAAAAATGGATAAAAAGTGTACGTATTGTGGTGCTCAAAAATTTAAAAATGAAACACCAGGTGTGTGCTGTGCAGGTGGAAAAGTAAAGTTACCAAACTTGCGTTCACCACCCGAACCATTATTATCTTTAGTATCAGGTGAAACAAGTCAATCAAAACATTTTTTGAAAAATATACGCAAGTACAATTCATGCTTCCAAATGACATCGTTCGGAGCAACGAATATCGTTAGCGGAAATTATATGCCAACATTTAAAGTACAAGGGCAAATTTATCACCATGCTGGATCACTACTACCCTTGCCAAATGATGATCACAAATATCTTCAGATATATTTTATGGGAAATACTGACGAACAAATTAACAGACGGTGTCAACTGAATATGATTACTAAACGAGAGATTGTCGCTGAGTTACAGAATTTGTTTGAACAACATAATGAATTAATTAAATTATTTAAAACTGCCATTGAACAAATGCCATCTGACGATTACAAAGTAATAATAAAGGCAGATAAAACACCTATTGGTCAACATCGAAGACAATTCAACGCACCAACGATCGATGAAGTGGCAATTGTCATAGTTGGTGAAGAATTTGATTCTCGCGATATAATTCTTCATCGTAGAAATGGTGACGTCCAGCGAGTGTCAGAAACGCATCGTTCATATGATGCATTACAATATCCCATTCTATTTTGGCAAGGAGAGGATGGATATCATTTTAATATTAATATGATAAATCCTACAACTAATGTGGATATCAACAAAAAGGTCAGTGCTATGAATTATTATGCATATCGAATGATGATTCGTGAGAATGCTGATAATCATATATTGAAATGCAGACAATTATTTCATCAATACATTGTTGACATGTATGCAAAAATAGAAAGTGAAAGACTCCTCTACATACGCCTAAATCAAGTCAAATTGCGTTCTGAAGAGTACATCCATTTACGTGATGCAGTTGTTAATGATGGCAATCTCAGTGAATTGGGAAAAATTGTCATTTTACCATCCACATTTACAGGCAGCCCAAGACACATGCATGAATATGCACAAGATGCAATGACGTATGTTCGTGCATATGGTCGTCCAGATTTTTTCATCACATTTACATGCAACCCAGCATGGGATGAAATAAAGGAGCTTTTATTAACTGGACAATCACCATCAGATCGTCATGATATTTCTGCACGTGTATTTAAACAAAAATTGAAATCTTTAATAGATTTTATTGTCAAACACCATGTATTTGGAGAGACGCGCTGTTGGATGTATTCCATTGAGTGGCAAAAAAGAGGTTTACCACATGCGCATATTTTAATATGGATGATGGAAAAGATAACACCAAACAGAATTGATGAAATTATCTCTGCAGAAATACCAAACAATGAAATTGATAAAGACTTGCACGATATTGTCTCAAAACATATGATTCATGGTCCATGTGGCTCACTAAATAATAATTCACCATGCATGTCAGATGGAAAGTGCACAAAGCGGTATCCTAGAGAGTCACTTGCTGAAACTATTACAGGCAATGATGGATATCCACTCTATCGACGACGATCTACCGAAGATGGTGGAAAATCCATTAAACTAAAAGTACTCAACAATACTATTGATGTTGATAATCGTTGGGTAGTACCATATTCTCCATTACTCCTAAAAACGTATAACGCACACATAAATGTTGAGTACTGCAATTCAGTGAAAGCTATAAAATATATTTGCAAATACGTGAACAAAGGAAGCGATATGGCGGTGTTTGGAGTGGAAAATACAACTGAATCTAACGATGAAGTCACCCAATATCAACTGGGACGCTACTTAAGTAGCAATGAGGCTGTATGGCGTATTTTATCGTTTTCCATTCATGAGCGATATCCAACGGTTGTTCATTTAGCAGTACATTTGGAAAATGGACAGCGTGTGTATTTTACATCAGAAAATGTACGTGCAAGAGCAATGTCACCACCGCCAACAACATTGACTGAATTTTTCACATTATGTAGAAATGATACCTTTGCAAGGACACTACTGTACTCTGAAGTACCAACTTATTTTACGTGGAATACATCAACAAGAAAATTTCAGCGTCGTAAACAAGGTAGAGCAGTACAAGGACACCTAAATTTATATTCCACTGATGCATTGGGTCGTCTGTACACTGTACATCCAAATAACGCAGAATGCTTTTACCTAAGATTATTATTAATCAATGTTCGTGGACCAACATCTTTCCAAGAATTAAAAACAGTCAATGGCCATGTGTGTGCAACATTTCGTGAGGCTTGCCAGAAATTAGATCTCTTAGAAAACGATGCTCATTGGGACATTTCACTCGCTGATGCTTCTAATACAGCTCAACCACAGCAGATACGTACACTATTTTCCATCATGCTAACTACATGTTTTCCGGCTAATCCAAAGGTTCTTGGGAAAAATATAAAGACTATATGAATGAAGATATTTTACATCGCATGCGTAGAATAAATGCTAATCCCAACATTCAATTTACATCAAATATATACAATGAAGCATTGATTTTAATTGAGGATGTATGTTTGACAATAGCCAACAAATCACTGACAGAATTGGGAATGATTGCTTCAAATAGATTTGGTAATGACATTTTCGATCGTGATATACAACGAGAAACGCACTTCGATGTTAATGAATTACAATCATTTGTTCGAATTAATCTGCCGAAATTGGTATTAGAACAACGAACAGCATATGACACAATTATAAATGCAATATCTAACAAGAGTGGTGGTTTATATTTCTTAGATGCACCTGGAGGCACTGGCAAAACCTTTCTTATTTCAATTATTCTGGCAACTATAAGATCACAAAATAATATTGCACTTGCTATTGCATCATCTGGTATTGCAGCAACTCTTTTGGACGGTGGTCGAACGGCACATTCAGCATTGAAATTGCCATTAAATATGCAGATAATTGAAACTCCAACATGTAATATTAGCAAATATTCTGGAATGGGAAAATTACTAAGAACATGCCAGCTTATAATATGGGATGAATGCACCATGGCGCATAAAAAATCATTAGAAGCACTCAATCGCACATTAAAAGATTTGAGAGGAAATGAGCAGCTGTTTGGTGGTGCACTCATTTTGCTAGCTGGTGATTTTCGACAAACTCTACCAGTTATACCACGTTCAACACCTGCAGATGAATTGAATGCATGTCTCAAATCATCAGTGTTATGGCGGTATGTGGAGAAAATATCTTTAAAGACCAATATGCGTGTTCAATTACAACGAGATGAATCTTCTGAACAATTTGCAAAACAATTATTAGATATTGGGAATGGTAAAATGGAAATAGACGAATCCACTCACTGTATTACATTACCAGAAAACTTTTGTCACATTCTAAAATCCACTGATGAATTGATTGCCAAAGTTTTTCCAAATCTATCGCAGAATTATAAAAATAATCAATGGGTTAGTGAGCGTGCTATATTGGCAGCCAAAAACATTGATGTGAATTTAATAAACTGCACAATTCAAAATGAAATACCTGGTGAAGAAACTACATATAAATCCATAGATACTGTTGTCAATGACGATGAATCAGTTAATTATCCAATAGAATTTTTAAATTCATTGGATCTACCAGGAATGCCACCGCATATTTTATCTTTGAAAATTGGTTCCCCAGTCATCCTTCTACGAAATATAAATCCACCGCGGCTATGCAATGGGACTAGGCTAACAGTAAAAAAATTAATGAGTAACATAATTGAGGCAACCATTTTAAATGGAAAACACCAAGGGGAGCATGTACTACTACCACGCATTCCCATGATACCAACGGATACTCCATTTCAATTCAAACGTCTGCAGTTTCCTGTAAGACTAGCCTTTGCAATTACCATTAACAAAGCACAAGGACAATCATTGCAAGTATGTGGATTAAATTTGATAAATCCATGCTTTTCACATGGACAGCTATATGTTGGGTGTTCACGAGTTGGAAAACCATCAAATTTATTTGTCCTTGCACCAGATAGGAAAACAAAAAATGTTGTATATTTACCAGCGCTACTAAGATAAAGTTCACCATCAATCATCAATCATCAAATATCATTCATTTCATGATGATATTTAATGATTAGAAAATTATTGCTTAATTGAAATTTGTTTGCAATATTGTTTAATATCATAAGTGAAGAAGCATGTTTGTTCTACAATAAACTATTTATATCTATGTTTTGTACATATGTTATATTCAAATGACATATATGTAGGGATAATAATATAATTGATCATTAATAAACTATGTTTGAGGTATCAAAACTGCCTTTTTGTTCAAACACAGCAACGTGTGAACGGGTACAGCTAGTTATTAATAAATCAAAATGGCGGTTATTTGCTTTCTGATATAGTGTGTAGAAATATGATTAATGGACCTTAAGTTATGAGCACTTTTAATACAATCCATTATCCGCAAGAGTTTCTTAATAGTCTCTGTCCTTCTGGATTACTTACTCATTACTCATACATTAAACTTGAAAATTGGATGTCCAATTATGACGGGGGATGCTAGTGTATATTAAAATTGGAGACGAAGTAATCGAACAAATATTACTAATTATCATGTTCATGTTGGTGGCATTTTTCTCCAAGGAATGAAAATATATCAATTTTTGTATAATATAGTAGTTTCATCTTTGGAGTATTGAGAGACGGTTGAAAGTGCTTTAAACATATATTATGGTTGTATATAATTTTTTCGATGTTTTTCTCGTACTGACAGAAACAAAATTATCTATGTATCTTATCAAATCTTTTGGCATTGAACATCGTAATGGGACGAAATGGGGCTGAAGGACTGCCAAGCCACAATTTTTTTTTTCTCGAAAACTGAGCAAAACGTGCAGATTGAAGGAATGGCTACCTATTTTTAGTATCTGGAGACAGTTTGGCTCACTATCAACTCCCCGCTTGGTCGTTAATGATTACATTTGTTCTTTATGTTAAAAAAAAAAGAAAAGAATTTGCTAAATTACATACTGTTACCCATTGCAAATATAGTATACATATCGATTTTACTTAAATCAGTACCAATCCGAAAATTATGATTCATTAATATTCAAGAAAGAAACTTGTATGTCTATACTATTATATAAAAGGATAAGCCATTGCCAACTTGAACCACGAAAACAACTGAACCAATCTTTATAGTTGCAGGAAGGTTATAATAAAATTTACTGATTTTCGATTGAATTGTTATTGAAAAAGAGATAATATGTGGATAACTGTGAAGTTTGAAAATTGACCGATAGATGGCGAGCGCCATTATTCAGGAGAGGTTGCAATGGTATGGTGTTATATTGAGATTGAAATTGACAATAAAATTTGCTTATATTCAGTTAAAGTATTGGAAAAGATTTGAATATGTGGTGTGACGCATGGATCCCAGGGAAGTTTAAAAATTGACCGATATGTAGGTTAGAGCCATTTAAAATATGATCCATGGGCTTTCCAACTATACTTTTACGTAATCTTCAAACACCTGGTCTGTCCAATTTTGATAAGGTTTAAATAGACTGCTATGCGTGAAAATTTCTTTGAAGAAATAATGCTCAATTTCATACTTCTATACACGATTTTTATTGCTAAACAAATAGAACTTTAATTATTAGTTAAAATTATCTAACAATAAGTTCTTTACTTATGAAAGCGGGTGAAACTCCGACGGATAATGCTAGTTATTAGTGTTTTACTGAAAATCACGATGTTTGAGTTTGTGAGGATTTACAAAAAGTTTGTAACTTTTCTTCGTTTGTGGTTTCTTGTCTAGTTACATGGAGTAACTTTGACCTAGCTCTATCTAAGCTACATACTTTCAGTTCCTTCAATTATTGAGAAGATTGCAACAGTGTAAAGTAGAACTGGCTCGGTATTCTACATACATAAAAAACGTCTGTTGAACTCGAAGCTCATTGACTCTACAGGTGCAATGTGCTCCTGGCAAATGTCAGCTGAAGTATTAGAGCGACTGAGTGCTTGTAATAGCGATCAGTGTTGGCCACCTGCCGAGGAATCCGCATCGCAGGTGGTCCAATGTGACAGCATCGCAGGTGGTTCCGGCGCCTCCTGGGAGGAAGGGACACGTGCCAGCAGTTACCACTGAATGATTTGGAAGAGGAAAGGAGGAGGGTGGTGGGCGGTGTATCTAATATAGTGTGCCATGGGGAGGCTATTCAAGAGGTTGGGAGTGAAGTGAGGAGGGGTGGCGTTGTGCCAAGGAACCATTGAGGAGTCAGGGAGGGAGTAGGGAGGGTCTGCTAGTTGTGTCTTCTATCTATTTCATGAGCTAGTATATACCGCAACATTTTGGTTGTATCAAATTTAATACAATAATATGGAAAAAGAAGTAAGTTCTCTGCAGTTGAAGAGAGGCACAGGCAGAATTTGCAAGAAGTACCACAACGCCGATGTTACTAAACGCTGAATAAACTTGGAAGGATCATATTTCGAAGATGTATAGGTATTATGTGTTCGTTACTGTCGATTCTTATTTATTTATTTTTTTTATAATAGATCTATGATAATTTATATTTAGTTTGTTTATTTCGTTTGTCACTTTTTGCTGCTATGGCTATTCGGACGATGCTACGGTGGGCGTCCTAAATTTTGCCTATCCAGGTATAATTAGGATAGGGATCTATAACGAGTACCTGACATCGCACAGGCTCGGGACCCCAATTTTACGTCCCTTCCTGAGGACGGAATAGCTAAGGATTTTTTACTCCCTTAAAAAAATCCTAAGGTCATCTGCCGGGCTGCGAACCTGCGATCTTGGGTTTAGTAGGCTGCTATGCTAACCACTACACCACAGGTGACCCCCATTTATATTTAGTTAATTCATAACTCAGTTATTATCTAATTATTTTATTAAAATACTAGTTTCGAATGCTAAACATTCATCTTCAGTTCTAAAACATACAAAATTTTCAACACGTCAGCGCTATGTTACATGGATTATACATACTAGTTTTCAAAAATGTAAGACAAGAAATCAAACATTGGTACTCACCTGAGGAGTTCTAACAGATATCTGAAATATATACAAAAGAGTGGCCAAGGATGTCCTTCGGCCTCAAAAAATCGTCAGATCCTGGCAGATCTGTAAAACAGTGTCCTTAAAAACAGCAATCCTTAAGGACGAAAAAGCTAATTCTAATTGTAGATGGAGAGCGTGGCCAAGGATGTCCTTCGGCCTCAAAAAATCGTCAGATCCTGGCAGATCTATAAAACACATCAATACTAAGTTACATAGATTATATATACTAAAGTTTTTTAAAAAGATAAGACAAGAAATCAAGCATAGGCACTCACCTTCGAGGTAACTAAAACACTGAATTTGTGAGAAGTAAAAGGGGGCAGGTAGGTTAAGTTTTAGATTTACAACGGGTTTCCCTTATGACTCATTGGGTTTTTCGTTCCTATGGGAAACAAATTTAAAATGGGGCTATTGGATATGTTAATCTGATCATTTAAACAAAAATCTGGATCGGTTTTAAACGATTTTATTATTTCTAGTGATTCAAAAGTACTTAATTTTAGGCTATTTTCTCCCGAGTCTTTATTAAATTTGTAGTTATTTTCATTTAGATGGATAGCGAAATTGGAATTTTGGGTCTTATTAGTGTATGCTCATATATGTTCATTCATTCTTTGATTTACTGATCGTCCGGTTTTTCCCGTGTATAACAGGAATTATAATAAAAAAAGTTTGTGTCTTAGAACTGAAGATGAATGTTTAGCATTCGAAACTAGTTTTCAAATAAAATAATCTCAATAGAAGCGGCACTTAATTCATCAATCCTAATTGTATTGATCCTTCTATATCATCATGCAAACCTCAAGTGAAATTATTTTTGTTTTTTTTTTCTTAATCATGACTCAAATATAAATATTTCATAGTATATTTAATCTTCTGTTTCATTCTTTAAGCGCTGTCCACCATAGTAAAAAGAATTGAATTAAATGAGTCGTAAAAAAGAGAATAAATCAAAATTTTACACTTTTAAGTAGGGCATTCCATGAGCCTGTAATGCTTTAAAAATCCAATTCTCGTAACTATAAATACTTTAAAGTCTCATTAACTAACCACTTTAACCAATTATTCACAAGTTTTTTTTTGGTTTTGCTATGGAATTTCTCTTATGAATCATTGAATTTTTTCCGTTCCTAATGGAAACATTTCCAATAGCCCCACTTAATTTGTCAATATAAGTGGTAATTCATTCATCAATCCTAATTAATTTCAATTCCTTGATATATTTCTTAAATTTATATAGTTAAATAAGTTTAAAATAATACTGTTTACTTACCTCAGTGAAATTCCTGTATATCCATGCAAATACTGACTTGCAAATTTCATCGTGACCTGTCGAACGGAAAAAATCACGATTTGGTTTCAAAATTGTTTGGAACTGAAATTTAATTTCAAATTTATAGCTAACTCAACTCTCATTGATCTTCATTACTGAACGACGTATAGCTAGGAGAAGTAATATTTGTCTATGAGCTAGGACTAAGGGTAGGTCTTGGGAGATGGCCAACTCATTAGCCGATGTAGGGCACCGAGTTGCCATTGGCCTAGAACTCTTGCTTATAACTATCGCACGCCTTGTTTACCAGGTGTCGTTACCTGTTACATTAATACTCCGCCATATGTTATGTGTTAATTATAACGGCACGAATCACCAGCTTGACCCAGTTTCATTAAAACTGGCCGATTTCAGATTGGCTATACACAAGTGTGGAGCGAAAAAAAAGTATGATAATCGGAGAATCCCTCATACGGAATAAGTGGCGAAATCATCTAAAATGGACAAATTTAAACGTTTTTCTAGCCAAAATCCCTCAAAAAAATCTTATATTCTAATCGTTAGTAGTCCTTCACTCTGGATTATTTAATGTAGATTTATATCTATTCTATTATATAAAAGGACAAGCCATTTTTCGTTCGTGATCACTAACCGCGAAAACTACTGAACCAATCTGTACCATATTATATCTACATCATCCTTATAGTTCTAGGAAGGTTTAGCAGTAATAAAATTAACAGATTTTAAATTAAATTGTTGCTAAAAAAAACAATAAATATATGGTGCGCAGTGAAGTTTGAAAATCGACCCATAGGTGACAAACGCCTTTTAAGAAAGATTACAAAGGTACAATATTTTATAGAACTAGAAGTTTATAATAAAATATATCTAAATTATATTTTTAAAAAGCTATAAATATGTGGTACAACTTGTGGATGCCAGTGAAGTTTTTAAGTCGATCGATATGTGAATAGCGGCAACATGGTTTACAAGGCTTAAAACTACAATTTTAACTACACCTTCATAATTTTAGGAAAGTTTACAATAGAAAAAATTACTATAATAGTAACTTAAATGTGCAGTGATAAGTGGCAGTGGTTTGTAACACTGTCAAGGTTACAAAATTTTAAGGTTAGAAATTAAAACCCAACCAAATGGACTCGATAAAATTATATCTAAAAGAAAGGAAATAAAAATTATTTAAGTTCATTACTTATGGGAGCGGACGAAGCAGCGACGAAATACTCTAAAAATGATTTTATTACTTGTGTCGTGTTTGTTGGGCTATTGTATTCATGGGGCCTTTTAAAGTTGGATAATATTACTCCACCCCAAAATGGCCTATTTCTATTAAGCTACAATTTGGGTCACTGTGGATTTATTTTTATGGATAAACCTATGAAACGGCAGATTTGTTTCAGTCCTAAAGAATAGTGGAGAAAAATTAAATAAGTCCAATCTATGATAGATAGATATTTTATTTGTCTTTGGGGGTTTCCCCTATAAAATAGAGCCTAGCTTGGCTATAAATTACAATTTATGTACATATCATTTAAAAAATAATAAAATAAATAAAAATAAAATTCAATTCACTAATACATTCTGGTTTTCAAAACATAATAGAATGAAGAATAAACTAGTGTTATGATAGTTATGATCAAACAATAAAAATAAATTAACGAAAAATCACTTTAATGATAAACTGAAAACAGACACTTAATAGAAAATGGTCTATGATAAACGATTTAGCACATTTTGGACTCCCATTATGTAATAGTAAACTTTATGTAATTTCTTAACACTGTCGATATTGAGTATAGCTTGGGTACTTTGGTTATCAGAAGATTCTAAGATGAAGTGTTGAAGAAATTGTTGTCTATGTTCATTGTGTGCTGGACAGTGAAGGAGAATGTGATGTAGACTATTGTAGATAAATTGATTGCAAGATATACAGATTTCTTGTGACTTGAACAAAAAAGTTGTGTTTTTTCCATTGATTCTGATATGTTCTCAATTAGCAACTCTTAATTGGCTGACACATTTCAATTTCTTTATGTGAACTTTAAATGTAAGGTACGTTTCGGGGTCCAATGTATGAAAAATATTATAAAAAAGTATACTAGAGTAACCAGAGTTTTTGAACAAGTGTGGTCCTACGAAGAAAGCTCCGCTGAGCTCCGGGGAAAAATTTCCTCATGAAGGTCATTTTCCTACAGCTTATACAACTACTTAATATCCCTATAAACTTCATTGACAACTGATGACAACTGTACATAAAAACAAGGATTTTTTAGAAAGTTGGAATTTGACTCTATGTTCATTTATCAGTTACTAGAGATCATAAGTCTTTTAACCTCCTCTTTAACATAAGTCTTTTAATAACTTCTCGTCAAGAAACAACTCAAACTTCTAAGGGTCCACCTCTGCAGCCACCATGTGTGCATAGGTTAGTTATAAGAAAGTACCATATTATAAGGTTTCTATATCGATCGTATTTTTGTTTGTTTACAAATATAAGGAACTTAATTTGTGGCCAAAGTGTGCGGCTTAAACATCTAACCTATTTTTTAGCTTAGCTTATCTCCAAATACCATATGACAATTAATCTATTATAGTTCACCCAATAAAAATTGTAATCGAATTTTCGCCAATTAGCCGCGATCCCGGCCGATTTTTTTTTATTCCTTTCTTAGCGAGCACCTACGGCCCTAGAGGAAGCTATACATTGAATTTCATTCCAATCCGTTCGGTGGTTTCTGAGATTTTGTGTTAAATGAGTGAGTGGTATTTGACAAATATATAGTAGATTAAATAGTTATCAGTCTACTTTCTTTTCAAAGAGTATGAACATTTATATTCTCAATATAAAAACTATTAAAACAAAATATTCCGATGTATGTAAGGTAGTCTAGTGACGGATCAGTATAAACTTTAGTTTTTACTTTCGGGAAGTATTCTTTGGTATCGGATGCTTTGCTAACTTCAATGAGTGGTACAATTTATAAGTGTTTTTTCCTCTTTACAAACAAAAACTAAAATTGGTGTTAATTCAATAAGGATAAGGTTACTTAAGATTCTCAAAGAAGAAGCGAAACTTTTTTTTTGTGAGGAACTCATATAATGTCTATGAGTCTGTCTGGGACCGGAAGTCGTGGGTTCGAATACCACCTGGATGGGTTATTTATTTCGTGAAGGGCCACACGGAATAAATCTTGACCTTTGGCTAGAATAGATTGGTAATCTGTAAGATAACCCGTCCTTCCTGCCCTAGTTGGAGTATATAAGGACGTTAAGCCCAAATAAAGAACATTAATCTTAGAACTGATAAATTCAGGGTTTTTTGAAGAAATAAAATCCGAAAAATGCGTTTTTGACCAGAGAATCATTTTCAATATTTTTACCTTTTAGGAAGTTGTCCAAATTTCTGAACAGATGGAAATCTGTTGAAAGCAAGTCTGGCGAAAAAGATGGGTGTGAAAGGACTTCGTAACGCAGATTGTTTAGTTTCTTGTGGAGTTGTCTTGTAAGTAGCTCCCTTCCGATTAACCAATGAAGGCTGTATAATGTTAAGTTTTTGATGTATTATATTAATTCTGCACACGATGTGGATGTGATGGTTTCACCTCTTGGTAAAAAAGAGGAATAAAATATTTGCCACTGACCACCACACAGAAACAATTATATTTTTGGATGCAAATTAGGTTTTTCACACAACACATGAGTTGTGTGCTTGTCGTTAAAACACCCTTCCACGCCTTGGTAATGTTTCTTGCAGCATGGGCTGCCGAGTTTCCAAGTTTAAACTAAACAAAAATACTTTCAAATCGCGTGTTTCCGTGGTCATATTTGATGGTATAGTAAACAATATGTGGTGAATGGGAATGGTATCATAAATTATGGATTAATAACGGCTCATTATAGCCTGTAAACATAAACATTTGAAGTACACTAATCCCAGTTTGAATTTCTGAAATAATTAAAACGGACTTATTTATGATCAGTTATTTTTAGAGTCGGTGCCAGCCAAGAAGGGTAGTTTAATCATGCCTTAGCAATAAACTTTCGAATGGCCGGAGACAGTGGTTGGCGGTGATGAAACAGTGGGAGCATCTTTATAATTACCATTTCTTTTCAAATTCTGTTTGTTTTGGTGGGCACCGACTCCAATAATAACTGATCATAAATTGTGAATAGGTATGTAAGTATCGATAATTTCGTTGATTGTCATTTAATGGTTTTTGTTCCGAAGCATTTAAAATATTATATTTTATTTTTTAGTTCAAGTTTGTTTATGTAGGTTTAATCTTGAAGTCGGTTTTGTTTTTTTTCTAAAAATTATTTTTATTTTTTACTTTTTAGTGGTGATTGTATTTTTGTTTATACAAAAATTCTCGATCTTCAAGCTACCCTGAAAAATAGTTCGACGTACTGAACAAAGAATTATCGAGGTTATTATTCCAATTATCTGCATGTAAATGGGAAAATTGTAGTTTAAATCATTACGTACATTTTCATTAATGGGAATGTTGTTTGTACATGCATATAAAATCATTGATACAGAAAATTAAATACCCGGTACCAATTTATCATTTATCTTTCAACTGAACTGTGCTTTTTTCTGAGGGTGCCTATAAGTTGACTTACCGCCTTCCACCAGTGGCGATCTTTTCTTTATTCTTTAGGATGGTTGAAAGAGAACTACGCGAGAGTTGACTGTATGTGTAAATTATTTTTGTTAATAATTTAGATTTAGTTACCATGGAGATTTTAGATTATCATAATTATAAATATGTTTAAAATGGAAGGTTATATATCAGTGATTTTTATTAACTGTTTTTTTGATTTTTCTTAAAAAGTGCTGAGTTGATTTCAAAATATTTTTAATGGGACCACCTCTGAAGTATGCCCTACCGATCTAAAAAAGAATCGTCAAAATTTATTCAACCACTGTAAAACCACTCGAGTGAATAACTAATAATAAGTGACTGGTGCAACTATGAACTGGAAAGATAAACAATGACGGGAAACCGGAAAACAAATTACACATGAAATTCTTTTAATTTGAGTTCGAGTTATGGAGGCGATGTCTTTAATAGTTCGTTTCATAGAGGTAGGTGGTCCTAGAAGTTCTCTCTTTTGAACCCTATTTTCAGTTCCACTTATTTACACAATTTTTTTAACATCGAGAGTTGACTGTATATGTAAATTATTTTTGTTAATAATTTAGATTTAGTTACCATGGAGCTTTTAGATTATTATATGATTTTTATTAACTGTTTTTTTTATTTTTCTTAAAAAGTGCTCCGTTGATTTCAAAATATTTTTTATGGGACCACCTCTGAAGTATGCCCTACCGATCTAAAAAAGAATCATCAAAATTGATTCAGAATTAATCGAGTAATCGATCGAGTAATCGCGTAACATACACACAAAAATAAATTTAAAAAATAAAGGTGAGTTGAGAACCTCTCTTTTTTTGAAGTCGGTTGATAAAGTAAGTAAAAAATCAGTTTATATGAAGATGTAACGAACTTAATAAAACACGCTCTTCATCAGTAGATTTTTTGTGATCGTCTATTTTCACTTTAGTTTTGGCAGAGGCTGCACCCTTGGTATATTTATTTGTGTACGAGCCTTTTTAGCGCCCCTGATGAATTGGTATTAGCGAAAGAGGCCGTTAACCCTCTAAGTGGGGTCCTTCTCCTTCATGCCTCAATGTTGGAGGTCTCAAAAGATGAACCCAACGAACCGGTATAAATGTTTTGTTTGGCATCGTAGGTTGAAGATGGTGGTCAAACTTATACTATCCACAAGTATGAAGCTTCGCAATCAATAATAAGTATGATTAAACCAAAATACTTTGGGCATCCAATGCAGCAAACCTAACATCACTAGGCAGGCGCCTCTCAATAACTTAACATTCCATGATTTAAGACTTTTTTTAACGGTTCCTTTAAAAAACACTCGATATGTCTGGGGTCCCCTTTCCTTGATTTGTGGGAACATACTTATTCCGGTCTTTCGCTTAATACTTAAACCCCTCCCCCTTATCTGATCAATTTGGACTCTTGATGTTCTGAACTACTTGGTATTACTGTATTATGTATTACTTTGTACAGTTTTAAATAAACTGTATTATAAAAATCTATAATATGTGACCTATTATTAATTTCAATTTTTTCTCTGATCTTTGATTTTCAAATAATCGATAGTCAAAGTAACCCCTGATATTAATCGTACGTGAATATTTACTGCTAACGGAGGTATATAGGTTAGCATGAGAAGGTTTGCAACTAAAATTATTTGGAAAAAAATAATATGTTCGATTAACACTAAATATCACTGATTTTTCTCAGACAACTAAATGTTGGAGTTTTCGTTTTCCGCGAGAACTCAAGTTTCATTTTTTATAATTCATAAACAGAAGAGAAAAAAATTATTAAACTTACCGTAGCTTTTCACTTGAAGGGATCTTAAAAGAATTACGTCCACTTATCTATCTACAAACATGAGTATTTATGGAGTTGATAAATATTTCCCATTTATGCTAAAGATCACAAGTTAAAAAGTAGGTGGTCCGCTCTATACCTATTCAAAATATGTAAGTACCTCTCAACAGCTGTGACAGAACCTATCTCCACCACATATGACTTGGGATATCCACACCCTATAACTTATAGAAATGAGGAGAAAAAAACAAATCAAAACCATAATATCTCGGTGTAAATAACGCAAAATTGTACAGTATGGATTTGAATGAGAATGATAGGAAAAAGGATCAAAACAAGAAAATTGACATAAATAAAAAAGATGGAGGATGTGATGATGGCAAAAATAAAAATTATAGCAAATCTGATAAAAAGAATGCGGCCGTAAATAAAAATTATAGAAGAACTGATGAAAACAAGCCTAAAGTCTCAAATGAAAATATTATAAAGCAGGGCAATAGCAAGAGTATGGGGGTACATAAAGGTTATACGAAAACCGAGGAAAAAGAAAATATGGATGTAACTAAAAATGATAAAATAACTGATGACAACAAACATATTTTGAATAAGGTTGATCGAAAAGAGGATGAAAATAAGCACATGATTTTAAGTAAGAATGCTAAAAAAGATTATGAAAACAAGAATATTAGTTTAAATAAAAATTACAGAATAAGTGATGAAAACAAGCCTAAAGTCTCAAATGAAAATATTATAAAGCAGGGCAATAGCAAGAGTATGGTAATAAATAAAGATTATACGAAAAGCGAAAAAAAAGAAAATATGGATATAACCAAAAGTGATAAAATAACTGATGAAAACAAACATATTTTGAATAAGGTTGATCGAAAAGAGGATGAAAATAAGCACATGATTTTAAGTAAGAGTGCTAAAAAAGATTATGAAAACAAGAATATTAGTTTAAATAAAAATTACAGAATAAGTGATGAAAATAAGAAAGTTGTATTCATTGAGAATGATAGAAAAAAGGATGAAAACAAAAGTACTGGTTCAAATACAATTTATAGGAAAAATGAAGAAAACAAAAATATGGACTTGAAAAAGAATGATAGAAAAGGGGATGAGAACAAGAATGTTAGCTTGAATGAAAATTATAGAAAACAGAATGATAAAAATATGGATCTAAGGAAAGAGGATGAAAAAAAAAATATGGACTTAAAGAATGATAAAAAAGAGGGAATAAACAAACATATTGTCATAACTAACTATGATAAAAAAGAAAATGAAAATAGAAATATAGAATTGAGTAAGGCTAATAATAAAGAAGATGAAAATATAATATTAAATAAGAATGACAGGAAAAGTGATGAAATCAAAAATATTTTGAATAAGGATAATAGAAAAGAGGATGAAAATAAAAATATGTTCTTCAGTAAAAATGATAAAAAAGAGGATGTAGACAAACATATGGTCTTAAATAAAAAGGATGAAAAGAAGTATATTGGCGTAAATAAAAAAGATGAAAAGGAAAATATGGACTTAAATAAGAAAGATAAAACAATAGATGAAAACAAACTCATGGTCATACTTGTGAATGATAGAAAAGACAATGGAAATATAAATAAAGTATTGGATACGAATGATATAAAAAAAAATGAGAGTCCCAGATCTAATGAAACAGATAATAAAAAAAAGGGTAAAATTGAATTTACGGAACCCACAAAAAAGGATGTAAGTAAATATGAAAAAGGTAAGATTATAGTTAACTAGCAACCCCCGGCACGGCCCTCTTAAGTTAGGAACTTAGATAATTTTAACTAATAATTGAAATCTTGTATTGAACAATGAAATGGAGCATTATGTCTTCAAAGATATATCATCCATTGCATATTTTACTGATTAGGTTTTTGAAGATTACGCAAAAGCATAATTGGACATACAATTGTTAATTTTAATGTATGAGTTGTTAATCCCGGTGGACAAAGACTATTAAGGAATTCTTGTGGATAATGGACTGCATTATCAGTGCTTACAACTAAAGGCCCATGGATCATATTTTTACAAACAGTATCAAAAAGCGAAGGATCAATTTGATATGTTAACAATATTTATTCAGCAGAAACAACTGGATCGATACCATCTGGTTGGATTTTAATGTCTAACCTTAAAAGCTAATGACAGCGTGATAAACCTCGTTTATGCCACTTAACACTAAACATTTAAATTATTATTATAGTGAACATCACTATTGTAAATCTTCCTAGAACTATGCGAATGATGTAGTTGAAATTTGGTGCAAATAGGTTCATTAGTTTTACTGAAGCTCTGTTGCTGAATGGCGCTAGCCACATATCGTTCGATTTTTAAACAACTGCAATCCAAACGTCATGCCTCATGACAGGCTTTTTTGATAACAATTTAATGGAATTATGTAAATTTTCTTATAAATTTCTAGCTCTAGATAACACCTTATCTTTGTAACCTCTCTTGAATGACGCTCGCCACCTATCGATCAATTTTTAAACTTCACTGCGCAAAAAATATCGCTTTTTTAATAGCAATTTAATAAAAAAATTATATAAATTTTATTATTTCCATGGAGTTATAGACAAGTGGAGGGGGCTTACCTCTCAATAGCCAGGGCAGGAAGCCATTTTGGAGTGCACCGTATAATAATCAGTATATTAGCCGCTTAGTTCAAATTTTGGTTTCCTAGGTTTTATACTGCTGTTATTTTATTTATTACGAACCCATTCAATTGGTCTAGCCCATATGGAATGCAAGTCGCCTGTTGGGCATAGTGGGCGTGGCCGGTTAGTGTTTTGGTCTCGCCCCTCACGGAACAATATACGGGAAGGGCCTCACCATGGTAGTACTATAACTCCATGATTATTTCTAAACCTTCCTTGAACTGTGAAGATAATGTAGTTAAAATTTTGTACAGTTTGGTTTTGTAGTTTTCTCGGTTAGTGATCTCAAACGAAAAATGGCTTGTCCTCTTATATAATAGTCTATTTTATTATTAGTATAGATATAGATTATATATATACATAGATTAAATAAAGAGTTAAAGATTAAATTAGAGATATAGATTAAATAAGGCGTTTCTCTTTGGAACGTAACTTAGCAACGGATTACAATATCTTGGAGAGCAATCAATTGCATATATGGGTCATTCTACCATTTTGTCGGAATTTCAACATTGTGATTTCATTAGAAGAAAGTTATGTAAAAAAAAGTTTTTTTTTATAAACATCTTTGTAAATGTCTGCTAATGGTACTAGCGAAAAATCCCTTCATAGAATGTAGCCTATATACACATTTACGATCATGAAAGTGAGGGAAACTGAGAGGGTGTGAGGGTAATAGAAAATATTCACTATTCAAATAATAAAATGTTTATAGTAGAAAAGAACTGTTATCCAGTATGATATCAACTAGTCGATTAAGAGATATTTTTTCCTATTGAAATCAATTTCCCTCACTTCAGGTGTGAGGGAAATAGAATTTTCGGTTTGATTTAAGATTGCTAACACCACACGCATTTCAAAACAAAAAACAAATGGAACTTTGAACTACAAAGGAAAAATATACGTCAATAAAAATAAAACAAGAATCAAACTTACCTTCTTTGAAAAATCACTATATGAGGGAAATAGAATTACGAATGACACCATTCGAACACTTGATTCGACACAAACTTGGGACAACTTACAAAGGAAATTTGTTGTAAGTTAGGTTACCCTCAGTTTGGCTGGAAGCTTCTGAAATGTTATCAGCCTGAAATATAATATAATGAATCTTGGTTATGCTTTGACGGGCTTTTTCAAAAATGTGAGGGGAATTGATACTTCCTGATCCATTCTTCTTATTGTAAGAATATATATATATATATATATATATATATATATATATATATATATATATATATATATATATGGTAATATCGTAATTATCTTGGTGACGATAGGACAGCTTTTACTAACAAGCGAACGTTTGCAGTTGTAACTCACAGATTTGAATGCCGATTTTTGTGTGGGTAGTAGGGACCTATAATAGGTAGATAATAAAAAATGATCTATTTCTATTATTATTTTAGGTTTTACACAATAAATTTCAAATAAGATCACTTAAAAAATATATACATATTTTTTAACCAAAACCTCATATTAATTTTAGATTATTCATCAATCTTAGGATTTCTATGCTATTTAAAATAAAAATATGTCATTTTAAAACGTCTTTTTTATATAATATAGGTGAGGAAAATTTTTTAACCGATTAAGACAAAATTTTAAGGTCATCTAGAAGCCTTAAAACTGCATAGTTTTGCCCAAATCCGGAGGTCGCAGGATTTTCCCTTATTGAAATATCTCAAGTTATAGCTGACCTTGGATTTTTTCATTCACATCAGTTTTTGTCCACTAAAATCGGGAGTAAATCCAATGTTACATGCATGGAAAAAAGCAGAATGAATGCTGATTCTAGTGATGCTATTATTGTTGTAATCGGTTGAACACAGCAGTTGTTATGGCCGGTAGAAAATGTTGATGAAATCTCAACTTCAAAATTTTAACCTCCTCCTCGAAAGGGGTAAAAAATCAATATTTTTTGATTTTGATAAAATTTCACATATAAGGGTTTTATGGTGCGTTAAATAGAGATTTGAGGTCAGTTGTTCATGAAAAAAAAGTTTCCACTGATTTCCTTGGAATTTTGTCATTTTTGAGCACCCTAAAGCCGGATAGTGTCTTGAGCATAACAAAAGTATTTTTATATCTAATAGCATACATAACTGCAATTAAACGTGAAAGAATAATTTCTCTATCTTGACTGAAAGCTGAGAAAAAAAATAAAACGTGATTTTCATATTTTTTTTTTTTCTCGGCTCCTAATGCTCATTGGTGGTTATAACTCTAGTTTTGCTCTATTATAGGTCCCTACTACCCACACAAAAATCGGCATTCAAATCTGTGAGTTACAACTACAAACGTCCCCTTGTAAGACATAACTTGGTATTACATTTCTTCTGAAGCGTTTTTATCAACGAATTTATTTTAATTGCTAACCTCTATGTTTTGAGATTTCGAATCCTGATTTGAAATGATCTTTACCTCCAGAAATCTGAAGAATTTCCCTGTTTTGTAAATACTATTCTATTGTATGTGGTTTAGGCTATTTTTAGTCGGTTATTAGGAAGTCAAGGCCAGAAACTTTTGGTGTCCTACTAGAGGGGCTCTTCAGGTTTCTGCTTTTTGGGTTTGTCTCGTTACACTAGATATTTAAATTCTGAAGACGAGTATTTCTGCTGACTTAGTCAATTTCAAAGCTGGAGAGGGAGATGTCCATAGTCAAAAAGGCTACATTTTTCTTTATAAGTAAGTTAGATGAATTATTACTCTTATTAGATTTTTTTTTCGAATTCCAGTTTCTATTGTTAAGCATTCATTAGTCCAGTAAAATAAGGATTCAAAAGTCTGTTTTCAAGAAAAAAACCGCCGAACTTATATTCTCAACGGATCTTTATGTTTATTGGGGTGCTGAATCCGAATCTGGAGTTTGCGGTTTCATACCCAAAATCGGGAGAAAAAAAGAAAAAAAAAACCCGGTTATTTTCGGTTTTTTAACTATAACACGTTAACGAAGCTTTTTTCGAAGAAAGTCTTTCAATATTAATTGTAGCTGGAATTAGTACTTAAGAAATGGGGAAAAGTGTTGAAATTGGCCAACTGGCGATCTGTCCCACTTCTCCACGAAAACATGTTAATGTTAGTCGTACTTTTTTTTTTATCTTAAAGCTGATTAAATTTAATATTGGATACGCTAAAAACCTCTTACTGTTGTAAAGTCCACGTTTTTTTATTATTATTTTCACTATTAACTCCGGAACTATTCGTTGGATCCCAAAAAAAAAAAAAAAAAATTATCTAAAAGCTGGTCTAATTTACTATTAAATTCTATAAATGAAGTTTTAATCGGACTCCTTAAAATAAACATGCCAGAGCTATAAATATCCCATAGTTTTGTGAAATCCAAAATTTTATGCCACATTTTCCACTGTGACTCCGCAAATATTTGTCCGATCCCAAATTTCTTTTTTTCAGCACAAAGCTGGTTAAGTCCACTATCAGATCATATATATTTAATTTATATTACACCATGTAACACCCACGCTAGCATGCTAAATGTGTTAATAGTAAATTTGACCAGCTTTTTGATAAAAAAAAAAATAAATTTTGGATCGGACGAATAGTTTAATAGCTACTATTAATATTTAATTAATATAACCGGTGTTTTGGGCGTTTTTTTGCGATTTTGGGTGTGAAGCCGACGTCTTCTGTGGTAGCAAACTTCTGATTCGGATTCAGCACCCCAAAAAAAAAACATAGAGATCTGTTGAGAATAAAAGTTAGGCAGTTTTTTTTTCTTCGACAAACCCTTATTTTACTGGACTACATCTTCGGTTCTAAAAATACTATAAATAATAAATCTTATTATATTTTAAAGATATATAATAAAATTTTTAAAAATGTAAAAAAAGAAATCAAACTTATCAGAACCTAGAGCAGGTTGAGTGTTAAGAGATGAAGGGAATGTTTGTTAGTAATGTAAATACATTTGATACCAACATTTATTGGTCAGATAAATGCGATGTTCTTTCGGTTTTCCCTATGACTAGTCAGTTTTTCTGTTCATACATACATATCCTCTTCCGTTCCAGCTATTGCTGGGCCTGGATTTTCACTAAGCCTCTCCAACGGGGAGGATCTTTCCAAATCTCTGTCCATAAGGGAAATAAATTTGAAAAGGACTATTGAAAATATTTATCCGTCCATTTATCAGAAATCTGGATTGGTTTTAAAATATTTTATTATTTCTAATGATTCATAAAGATTTAATTTTAGTCTACGTGATGTTCGAGTCCCACACTTCCGACTCGTAGTTGAATTTATTGTTATTTTCATTTAATTGGATTGCGTTGGAATAAATTAGAAGTTGGAATTCTGCTTCTTATTATTGTATGCCCTTTTAATCTTTGATTTACCAGTCGTCCTGTTATTCCGTGTATTTAGCTTCAAAGTAATTAAATTTTAGTTCGTATGCACCACTTATTTGGAATGGGTCTATTTTGTCTTTGAGTGAAGGGAAATAAGATGACATCGATTTTAAATGCTAGATTTAATCTTATGATGGGTCGTCTAGTCAGCAAAAAACCTAGGCTTGTCAGCCATTTTATTAATTTATATTTTAGCTCTCAAAAATATAATATAAATAATGGCCTCTATTAATTATTATTTTTATTTAAAGTTTGTTATTTCGCCTGCTTGGAAAGTAAAGTTACCAAGTGAATATAACTGCTATATACGGGCATTAGAGAATGGGCAAATTCACTATATAGCTATCTGAGAAATTTTTATGAGCATATTTGAATATTGAATCGGAAAAATATTTGATTTTGTTACTGGTCTTTTTTTTTTCTTTTTTTTTCTCTTTTTTTTTCTTCAATTATCAAATTTTAAAAAAGATCACGATGTTATCAAAAACTAAATTCCATAATTTCTACAATACTGGGTAAACAACTTACGGAACCTACTTTTTTTTTTTTTAATCACAGTTTTGGTTTTTTGTCATAATTAAACAATATTAGTTCTTAATTAAAATGTAATATAAAGGTTGGAACACAAAAAGGAAACTGCTATTTCAGCCATTTATAACGTGTTTATTAGGATTACATGTCAGATATGTTTGCGTTTTATATATTTAAACCCATAAATACATTATATTTTTCGGTATGATTGAATACAAAATTTTACAGTTATTTATCTAAGCTAATTGTAAGTAAAGTAAATTGAGGACTTTTGCTTTATTTTTTTCTTCAAAAAACACTCCATTACACTCCCGCCCGTTTACGAAAAAAAAAAGGAGAACAGATGTAAGCTAAACAAAAACTTATATAGAAGCTATATGTACTAACTGATATAAAGCTATAAACGAAACTCCGCGAACATTGCCGATGTCACCCGAGTTCCAACGGAAGCAATGATTTGCCGGCTAGTCGGCCCATCTCTAATTTAAACCTATTTTTTTAATAATTTCATTCGGACTTTGGACCATAAGTATTTTTTTTTATAAGTTGATTTATGTACTTGTTATGATCCTATACCCTTTGAGAGACGACAAAGTAGTTTGCTATGCTTAGCCCCGACCTTGGTGAGGTTATGGCATCTTTGGCAGCTCTAATAATATTCATATCATCTGCCGTCGGTGGGGTCCAAGTTTTCACGTGCCCCATACATTGCCACTCTATCTACCTTAGCTGTTCGATATATTCGTGATATATCGATGTATTATTCATGTTCGATTAGAAAAATTGAAAATTAAAGTACACTATGTTTGAAATTTTCGCACCAGACGTTATGCAGTTAACAAATCTTTCACTTTATTTTAATATCCTGCTTAATCTTATTTACATTGATACTTTTTGGGCATTATTCTTCAGTAAATCCATAAAAAATGTGATGTATTTTTAACACGCTTTTATTAGCTTCGCCTGTATGTAACGGAATCTTGCATCGTAATTTCTCCATTATCCGTGTCAAGGTCCAATGACAATACAATAATCGCACAACTTTTTTTAATGTTCTTACTTAGTCTTTTCAAAATACCCCCTAAAAGGGGGGGGGGTCTTCCTTGCAAAAGGGAGAATAGTAGGATTAATGTTTTTGTATGGTCCAGAAAGGTCCTGAGAATAAAATATCAAAAATGTGACTACAAAAAAAAACCAACATTTTTTCAGATTTTTGCAAAAAAACATACAAAAATGCTTTAAATCGAAAAATGTGTTATTAACAAAATTAAAGTATAAATTAAATTGTGCTTCTTAAGAAATTTCCTAAGCTGGATTTGATTTAGGTGTTGTGTTTTTTTCTCTAATCCTCTATTTATTTTTGTTTACAAATATACAAGAACTAGAGTTTTAAACCGTATTTTTTTTAGTTTTTTAAACTATATTTTTTTTATTTTTAATTAAAAGGAAAGATGATATGCTTCATTAAGTTAAAGAATCAAAGATTAATTTGTATTTATTAGCTTATGTTATATGCTAGTGTTGTGTCGGTACCAAATGTTCTCGATTCTCGGCACCGATACTTCGGTTTAAAAATAAATTTCTATTGCAAATTCTAATCCAATAATAAGAGCAAATCAGATACATTGAGGGGGGGGGGCACAATTATTAAAGAAAATTATTGAACTGCAGATATAATTTTTTATTTTCAACAGATAATATTGAAGTTAAATTTCAGTCCAGGTAAGTTAAAAATAATATTTCATGTTACAAATTCTTATTTGGGTATTTAACCATTTATGAGTTCGTAATCTTAATTTTGTGTCGACAGGGGATTCAGAATAACGAAGATTTGGTCTGTTATTAACCCTTCTCTTGGCATGGTATTCCTTGAGATACCATTCTTCTATAAGTGTTTTTCCACAAATTTCAGGCATATTCTGACCTATTTGTAGGTTCTTTTCCAATATTTCACTATCACTGAGATACTCTGAGTGATTGAGAACCTCAATTTTGGTTTAGTATCTTAGGAGATAACAATTTTTAATTTAAAAAAAAATAAATTTTGGTCAAATGTTTTTTATATCAATGTCATATTTGATCTCTTTTGAAAGGATTTTTACAGGGGAATTTTTTTTTCTTTTAAAAATTATCTTGCCAAGAAAAGGGTTAAGTATAAAAAGTAGCTTCTATAGCAGTTTCTTTTTTTTTTTATAATAGAGTAGAATCGATATGTAATAATTAAATGAATAGGTATTATAAAACTATGGTCAGTGTCGCCGGTATCGGCTCCTGGGTCTTAGGAATCAAAATTTCAGTTATTAATATTTTTATATTAAAGGGGTGTAAAAAAAACCCAGTGAAGACCACAGAAATAAGAAAAAGATATCGTGCTTGTATTAGAATAGAACATATTCCTCCCAATAGTGTTATTGCTTTAAAAAACATTTATATAATAAAAAAGTATCTAACCCTTTTTTTTTCTGGCAAGAAGTCAAGTTTTTGTAAATTCTTTAAATTAACTGATAACACCTGTTGATAGCCTTCCCATAGCCACACAATGCTACCAACCGTTTATTCAAATTTCCCTGAGAAAGGGGGAAAGGGTGAAATACTTGTAGTAACTCCACCAGATTTTAAAATAATTGCTGAAGTCAAGGTGTCATGTGTGACACTTTGCCAGAAGGGCTAAACAATTTTTTTCTACTATTGATCTATATCCCTTCTTATTATTTTAACATAAATATTATTTGGTAATTTTATTAAATTATAAATATTTTCAATTTATTTGACAAAAAAAAATGTTAGTTGATTATTGTCTCTAAACTTAGAAACCAAATATTTTTACTTTCTTGATTCACAGTGTCAATTAAGTTCCTTAAAAACAAAGGACTAAAATGAGATGGATTGATAACAGTATGATGATAAACAAAATAAAAATTTTTATATAAAATGCAAAAAGTTTATATTAATAAAAAACATTGTGGAGTTTCGTTTTGTCCTGAAGATAGAGAGATAGAGAGGGTTTTCTATTAATAATTACTTAATTTAATTTTTATTTCATTATTTTTCCCTCACTTAAATTTAAATATCTTATTCTGTGTAATGTTTTGAAATATTCTTTCATAAATTATATTTTCAGTTATTTATAATTATAATTTTATTACATATTTATAATAAAAATATGTTTTATAAATTATTTGTTCCATAAAAAAATTAGAAATATAAAATATATACAAAAGAATAATACAATATCAATCACTCTGCCAAATATATTGCCAAAACAAAGTGAAAAAATATGTCCACTATTTTAAGGCTAGGGAGATTATTATTACTATTAAATTACCAAACACTATCGTAAAAATTTGAATACTACAACTTTAAAAAATAGAGAGTTCTCATAATTTTTATCTATAATAACCAGCATTGGAAACCATTCCTTTGTTATAGAATCACATTGACACAAGATTTGTTGAGCCATATTTGGTTAAGTCAGTCAGTAGTGCAAGAGGCAATTTTTTCTATCCAAAACTTTTTATTTAATCAATTAATATAAGTTATCTTCGCTTAACTACATTTAACAGCTAACTTCCATCCGTTTTTACTGTGCTGTTGTCTATTTAAATGTTGTTTATTCTTCTACTTCATTCTTTCTATTTAAATAGCCTTTATAAATTTAAACTTATTAAATATGGCTAATATGCTGTGTCTTTAAGATACTTTTCTCCGATTATTATTTCTTAATAATACTTATTGGTTATTATCTTGACTTGACAGACTAATTATTATTGAAATTAAAAATTGAAGAAATGAACCATTGATATTTTATGGTCTATTATTTTATAGTATATTCCTATGTTAATAAAAGATTATAAACGAATGATGTTGAATCTGTTAGCTATTCTAAACTAAGAAGTTATAAAAAGCCGTAACCTAGTTCTAAATTAACTTCCACTCTAAATATAGGCCATATATAGACAGACAGAAGTAGCCATCATGACTACATATTAATAGTAACCCTGAACAGACGGACAGACAGAGATGCAGTTGATTGTACACCTGCCTCTTGACTGACTGACACACAAATATAGCCACAGAGGGTGTGGTTCCAAACTTGGTCCTGCTCCAGGAATAGCCTCGCAGAGCGCCCCCCTTTGCCCTGGGGTGGGGGTTCCGCTACTTTGGCCCCTGCCTCCCCGGCTCCGCGCTCAGTGTCCGCCCTCTTCATCTCCTGTCTTGTTAGTATTTTATTATATCGTTTAGTATTGTGTATTTTAATACATATTCTTGGTTTTAGGCTTTTTATTTCTCTGATCTCTTAAGTTTTTGTGTTTGAAATTTTCAATGTTTTAAATTATTTAAAATCACAGTAAGAATTCTTTTTTTTCATTTATTCGACTTATAATAGTTGTTGATCATGTATTTGTAAATTATTGTCAATTTCTAATTAATAGATAAAACGTTCCACCATGAAAAATTCAATAATTTTATTTTGTTCAACAATTTTTCATCTATTAAATATATTTTTTTTATTATAAAAAGTAAAAGTGACCTCTTATTTTGTTTGCTTGAAAAACATTTAATTTTACTATAAATCTTATCATACGTATAGTAAAAGAAACAAATTGAATCGCTCCAATTCTATCTCTTGTAGTTTGTTAGAAATGTTCTGTTCTTTCGAGCTAAAATTGTCTGTGATGTCTTTCTCTCCACAGTCCTATCTATTAATAGTCTTTTCAGTTATTTAAGATTTTTTTTCCCCCATTATTTGCTACTTTTCTATATCTCTTAAATTTTATTTATTTCATGAATTCACATAAAAATATTAAAGATTATAATAATTTACCTGTTTGTTCTGATTTTATATTACCTTGTATTAGAACCAATCTTAACTCGCTTTCATCAGTTGTTATTAACCCATCCTTGCAGGTATCATCACATCATCCTCCCCCTTCTCTAGCGGAGTCGACTTACGCCAAGCCGTCGTCCAGTGGTAGGAAGCGAGAGGCTGCCCTTGATTGTATGCTTGGCTCCCTCACTGAGAACATGTCCAGGCAAGGAGTCACAACCACACAAAAAGGCTGCTGCTCAGCATGCGACAAACCAATTGTTGGCCAGGTAATTGACGCTTCTGTCATGATAATTTGTTATTCTTTCTCTAGTTTTTGTATAAACTGATATATTGTAATTCCTTTTATCATAGGTCATTACGGCACTAGGTAAGACATGGCATCCAGAACACTTTGTCTGCACACACTGCAACCAGGAGCTGGGTACAAGGAACTTCTTTGAGAGGGATGGTCATCCGTATTGTGAGCCTGACTACCACAATCTCTTCAGTCCCCGATGTGCTTACTGCAATGGCCCCATTTTAGATGTAATGACAAGTCTTTGAAGGAGATATCTTTATTTTATTATTATTTATAGACATTTTCAGGGTTGTCATGGCGGTCTATTAGGTAGTGGGATTGGTTAGGATGGCAACTATGGACTTACTTCCTTGGCCCAATCAGCCTTAAAATTATTTTCTGTGATAAATCATTTGAAAAATCAGTGTTATTCAGAGCACTCACTGGCTTCGTAGAATATTTTGAGGTCCATGACCTGTTCTGACCCCATTTCCTCATGGGTTGTTAGGGATTGATCTTTTCTTTGTTCTAGAATAGAGAATTTAAAATGATTTAGAAATATTTTTACTCAGAATGTTTAAATATCATTAATAGATATAGTTAAAATTTAAAATGTATTTCTTCAAAACCAAAATTTCTAATATAATTACTCAAAAATGTTATTTTCTGTCTTGAAAACTTTCTTGGAGGCTTCAGAGTTTTATACCTAATTCATTCCTTATTTTTATTACTTAAATTTACTAAAAATAATTTCATACAAGCATATTTTCTCTCTTTTTTTTAGTAATTTACGTTCAACTTTCAATTTTTACCAGCATATAATTTAATTTGTTCACCAAAAGTACTTTTTTCGTGTTTTAGAAATGTGTCACAGCCTTGGAAAAAACGTGGCACACGGAACATTTCTTCTGTGCTCAGTGTGGTAAACAGTTTTGGGGAAGAGGGCTTCCACGAAAAAGATGGTCGACCCTATTGTCGGGACGACTACTTTGAAATGTTCGCGCCAAAATGTGGTGGCTGCTCACGCCCCATAATGGAGAACTATATCTCAGCCCTCTCGATGCAGTGGCATCAAGACTGTTTTGTCTGCAGGGTATGTGTATCATGTATCTAACTGTTTATTATGTTTAGTTGTGAATGAAAATATTTATATGATTGTTGTAGCATGAATGAGGCTTTTTTTGTGTTTCATGTTATTTATTTGTTTAAATGTATGTTACTATGATACTTAAAGGATTGTCGGAAGCCCGTCACAGGGAAGACCTTTTACGCTATGGAAGGAAAGCCTGTCTGTCCAAAATGTGTTGGAGTGGACGAGGAAGAAGAAGACTGAAGATTCGGCAAAACTAATACCTCTATATAATATGCTTTCTTATAGAACCACGCGGAACATAACCACCATCCTATCAACTCTGTATTTATATTTGTATAGAAAATAAACGTCTTTTTTTTTTTCTTTTTTTTTTTATTAATTGGCTTATAAGGCATACATGTAAAACCTTTCTTCTTTCCTTTTTGCCTCTGTTTAATATTATGCTTCATACCTTTTCTCTCTCACTCTCTCTTTTTATTATATATATTTTCTATTTTGGGTTAATTAGGTAGTGTTTGCTTTCCATAAATTTTGTAGAAATTAAAATATTTCTAAAGCAGGTGCTGATATGTCAGAAATGAAAATATACTCAGCTCATCTAGTTAGATCAAAATTAGAATTTGGGTCTGTGCCATTTCTCTTTTAGAAAAACTCAACTCGACTCTTGACCTAAATGAACACTGCTATCTAGATCTGTTTGTGTTTAGGCTCAGAGGCTGAGGATAGAGCAGTTATTGTATTAAATAATATTTATACATTCGAGGAGCCGAATGGCCAAGGTTAGGTCACAAATCAAATGGTTCCTTTGTCACCTGTTAATTTAACACCTTGGCTGAAACTAATTAGCCGTGACTTAAGGTCCAGCCCACGACCATTGCCATCTGTTATAAATAATTATAAAATTTAATACAAAAGCCCATTGTTTGGACCTGCCAAACTAAATGTTATTCTGATATCAATGTTTCATTGATTTAAGATCTGTAGTTTTGATATTTTTAAATATCATGTAACTTTTTTTTTTTCTAAATTTAATGGAGTACTATAATCCAATAGTTAATGGATTCATTTTATTTATAGCTCATTTTCATTGATATTGTGTCCAGTAAAAAATAAATCTGCTAATTCCATTGTTTTGGTTTCATTGGAGTTTAACTATAGATTTATTTTTTTGTTTTCAAAATGTTTGGTCAATGAGGCATGGATTAGATTTCAGGCACCTATAAGATTTTTTTCTTTTCCTTGGAATTACTGTCTCTTAATTTTATATAAAATATTAGACTGATTCTCCTGGCTTGTCAATATTACTTAACCACTGCTTGCATGATTAAGTATTGTAGTCTATAGAACTCTGCTGAAATCAAGGTTGTGAGGAATGAGATATCATAGATAAGGCTACTTTTCAATGCTGTCATGGCAGTATTTTGATTATATTATATAGAACTTGTCTCTTTCAAGTGATGTTGAGCAACGATTGCTTTTGAATGCCCTTTCAAAAAAATCAATTCCATTGATAAAAAAGCTTATGATCTCATAAAAATAAATAAAACAATTTTTCTGTAATTGGATTTTGCTCCTTCATTACAGTTCCTATTCAATCATTTATATAGACAGCTTAAACATTTTATTGTTATATCAATGCTCCTGAGTTTTTCCAATTTTAGTTCTAGAAACGTACCAAGCCCTTGTAATGTTGACATTGAAAAGAGAATGAAAATATGGAAATTTATTTTGAGTTTTTTATTAGTTACTGTCATATTGAATAGAATTTTGGATATATTGGTAGGTCCTCTTTCTCAGTCTTCGTCTTGATTGTAACTACAGTGGATTTCTGAAATTATGTAGAGTAGACTTTGTTTGAATTCTGTTTTGTCTCAGATATTGTATTGATGGTAGGACAATTCATTTTGTTCTGTTCTATTGGCTATAAAACCAGATTACTGCTATAAAAAATGAAATAGTGTTTATGTCAAATTGTTTTTTTCAAATCATAATATAAATAAAAAATTGAATCAACAGTGTTCATTATTAATTGTTTTACTTCGCATAACTGCAGTTATCATTAATTTATTTTTTTAATTTGATGATAATTTCTACAATTTACTGTTATATTCCATTAGATGTTGGACTATTTAAACTTCTTTAACATGATGTGGTTTTTTATTTTCCATTCATATATCTACATCCTGGGAAATTCTGTTAAAGATGATTTCAAAAGTTCTTTGTTTTATCCTAAATCCTATGGTATTTATATTTTTAGCATTTTTCATCTGTCAATCTCAATTGATAATGGAGGCTTTTCTTGTACTAGAATCTTACTTCTTGTACCTATCCCAATATGCTGACAAGAAACAGGATTTGATTTTAAAATTTTAAGTTTATTTCCTTTCTTTTAGTATAACATATTTTTTCTTTAATTATGTTTCAATTAAATTTTTATTTTATGAATGGTCATCATTGGTTAGCTTGTTGTTTTTGTTTTGAGATTTTGTCCTGTTCAAAATTGAATATGAAAATGGTCTATACCACGGAAGTTTTATTACACTTAATTAGATTTGGTGGATCCTCTGTAATAAGGGTTTTCATTTTCTTTATGTATATGTAAAGCATCTAATATTTTATTTATGTAATCCAAACAAATTCTGAAATTTTTATTGTCATTTGCCAATCTGTCAATATTCTAAGTTCTGTCAATCTGTCACCCTCCCTTTATTTACAGTATCCTGCAATTTAAGTCCGCAATCCAATCATTACATACAAGATCTCGCCTTTCCGATGTCTATAATCCATCCTACAGAAACAGTTTCTAACCTTCCTTTCTTGTCTATTCCTCTAATTCTGTCAAATTGTCTCCCCCCTTGTATTTGCAGTGCTTCTTCCCTTGGAACATTCTGAACACTCTTCTACCACTTTCTTTCTCTCTTTTTCTCAAAGTGATGCTCTCTAGTTATATGGCTGTCTCATAATAAATGTCATTCCAGTATGTCAGACATAAATAGCCTAAATTTATAGTTTTCTTATGATAATGTTTTCATTCTTGTATAGATATTTTTTTCTTTTTTCATTACAATTTTTATTTATTTCTATTTTATATTTTTTTTTGTTATAATTAATGTAAATTTATAACTTTTAACTTTTATTTATCTCGTTTTATTTTTAAATTCTTTGGAACAGAGATGATTTTTCTTTTTGTTATCTAATGTTGTTCTTAAGGGACTATATCCCAGAATAAAGTTTTCTTTTTATTTTAATAATTTTTATCTAAAAATATTTAATTAAGAGCTATGTTGAATGACTGGATGAATTTATTATGTAGGATTTTGTGAGGGATCAGTCATAAAAAATTAGGTAATTTTTTATGATTGATCCTAATTTTTATAATTTTATTATTAAGTTTTTATGGCTGCTCCTTCCCAACATCCTACTCAATACAAATATTTTTAGTAATCTTCGACTTGATCTTAATTGTTAGATCTTTAGGAGTGATTGATGGTGTGTTGTACCTTATCCTATACCCTATTTTTTTTTTTCATTTTTATATTTGATAAAATATCTTTTAAATTAAGTAAGATTCTCTCATGTTGGCAGGACTGCAGGCAGCCGTTCCATGGAGGGTCTTTCTTTGATCATGAAGGTCTACCATATTGTGAAACACATTATCACGCCAAAAGGGGCTCCTTATGTGCAGGTTGTCATAAGCCTATCACAGGTAATTCAGATTAAGATATTGGGTTATATACTATATATTTCTTAGTTCTTGTAAATGTCATTATGAATATTGCTTGTGCAAAAATAATCATTTATATAATAGCTATGTTAAATCATATAACTAAAAAAAGTGTGTTAAACTTAAAATATCTGAAGGAATTGCATTCAAAAAATTCAAATTTTAATTTTAATTAACGAACTTATTTTCTTTTAAATCTTAACCTGCGCTTAAAAAATAATAATAATGAAGAGTTTATTTATTAAAATGTTGTATTGTAAAATATACTACAACCCAGAATTTCATTGATTTTAACCCTTTATAGGACACAATTGCTTTTGCTCAAATTGTAAAAATATTTTTAATGAAACAGTTCCAGGAACTTATACTGGGCATGAGAAAAATAATTATTTGCTCATAAAAACCTTATGCTAGCAGATATGAGGTGGCTACTATTTGTGCCATTGTGTGCTGAGAGACAAAACTATATTTATATATATATATATATATATATAATCTCTAGACAGACAATAAAATATCTTTTTCCAACTTTTAAACTATTATTGTTAGTGGTAATTTGTTTTATGAAAAACAGAAGCTGGAGAAGACATGAACAAAATTTTTGAATTAATTATTAAAAAAAAAAAAAAAAAAAAAAAAAAAAAAAAAAAAATAAAAAGTGCTATTGATTATTAAAAATGTGTAAAATGCAATTTAACATTTCAACAGAGATAAACTGTGTGGAAAAGTTAAAGATGTAATGAAACTCTAGTTACCATGTTAAGGTTACACCTTTCGTCATCTGATGGACGGCTCGCATCGGACAGATTCGGATTTTATATGTTACTGCTTTAGAATGCCGATACGTACGATGCTGGAAGGTGTGCGCACTTCCTATTAAAATAATAGGTCGAATCTAAAAATCCGATCCATCCGATGCGAGCCGTCCGTCCAATGACGAAAGGTGTGCGCCTACCTTTAAATGGAATTTTCATGATTCCATGAGACTGAAATGATGGAAAAAACAAGTGAATGGGGAAAATGAAATACAAGCAGAAATCCATTGCAGAATTTTGTCTTCAAATAAATGCTATTTCGGTTTACAGACGCATTTGAGGAGCTGGCCTATTTCTCAAAACACAAAGGTTCAACGCTACAAGACCCTAGTAAGACCAGTTCTCACTTATGCGTCCGAATGCTGGGCATTGTCCAATTCACAGGAAGCCCTTCTCCTAAGGTTCAAGAGGAGAACTTATGCCCCAGTTTGCACCAAGGAATCTGGAGGATGAGAGCGAATGCTGAGCTGACACAACTCTACAAGAACTCAGTTATCGTAAGGGTGATTAGAGTAGGACGGCTTCGATGGGCGGATCAAATAATTAGAATGACCCAGGATCAGATTCCTAGACAAAAGGATTTTTTGTTGTTTGTTTTCAAAGGCAAAAAACTGCTGTTGGTTATTATTGCCCATATACTTAATCTTATTGTACCGTCTGGATTGTAGCAATAATAATAATATAGTTGTAATGGAATTATATTAATCTCAACCAAAAAATAATAATTAAAAAAATAAAAATAAATAAATAAATTTAAAAAAATGAAAATAAAATAAATGAATAAAGTAAAAATAATTTATAAGGGAAGAAAAATTTAATAAATGAAATGAGCAATGAAAGGATTTATGGGACAAGTTGAGTAGGAAGACCTTGGCTCTGATGGATCGATGGAGTGGCATCAGATGCCAGGTCCATCTTAGGTATCTGCAATTAGAGAGCAGCAGCAACCAATATAGAAGACGCGGACCAAGCTGCAGAAGGCCTTGACTCTGCAAGAGTTTTAGCACCACAGATGATGATGATGTGAATGAAAATGGGACTTTTGAATTCTGCTTTACAGTGGTACTAATATTACCCACTCTCCAAAAAGTATTAAATTATATTTTGTTTTTATTATTTCCTGAATTAATAATGGTTTATTATATTTTTCAGGTCGCTGCATAACAGCCATGTTTAAGAAGTTTCACCCAGAACATTTTGTCTGTGCCTTCTGCCTTAAACAGCTTAACAAGGGCACATTCAAAGAACAGAATGATAAACCATATTGTCATTCATGTTTTGAAAAGCTGTTCGGTTGAGCAGCTTCAAATGTGCCCGGGCACAAAATTATCTAGTTGCCTACTAACACTCCTAACTTTGTTTTATGTTAGGTTTCGAAAATTTATCAAGCCTAAATATTTTAAATTATCTTTATTTTATTATAATAGTTATGTCTTCCTTTGTATAACTTGTATTTTAAATGAATAATTTATTATATTCCGTTATTAGAGAAAGGATGGTGACATTGTACAATATATTTTAAGTGTGAATTATTAATCAATTAGATCGTTGTATATGGGTACAAGGAAATACTCAATACAGGGTGAGTATCTCTTAGTGTAAAAAAAAAAAATTGGGTTAAACTAGATCAAAAATGTAGCTAAATGCCGCAAATCTCACCTTTCTATTCCAATCCGTTGCATATATACGATAAATCGAAGACTTTTTTGAGGAAATCACGTTTTTTTTTTTTCCCATAAAAACTGTAATATCTCCATTTTGTCTAAATATTTTTCAAATTTTGGCCACATTTTCAGATTTAGCATTAAATTCCCTATAAGAACAGAGTACACGTAACCTTGAATTTTACAAACTTGGTATCTAAAGAACAGCTTGATCTTCACCTTATTTGGGGAAGTCACAATGTCTTATTTACTTCAACGCTCACCGTTTTTCGTAAAAACTATCCACAAAACGTCAAATCTCACAAAAACTTGCAAATTTAATCAGCTTTCGAATGATATGTTAAACGTAATGATTTTGTTTCAATTTCATGGAGATATTTAATTTTGAAACCGAAAAAAAACATGGTGTTCTCATTTTGTATACAAATCAGTTACTTGGGTAAATAAAACATTATGACAATCCCTTAATGGAAATGTGCATTTTAAACATAATAAACTCTTCATTGGAATAAAAAGCAAGGGAAAAAATGATTGTTTAATAGAAAATAAAGGAAAACTGTCAATAAAGCGACACTACATCAGAGGATCTCATGTTATTACATTTATTTATTTATTATTATTATTTAGGATTTATTTTATTAGATTTTCAATGTAATGTTTAAAACCCAGTGATAATGAACATAGACCTTAGTTTTGCCGTTAGCTACTGAATGCAGGTTGTGTCTAAGAATACTACTTTTTGAAGTATGGGCAGATGAGTCTGTTTTTACAGGGGATGGCATGTCTACCAATCCATGTATATCGTTATTATGAATGGTCGAAATGCCTTCCCCTGTAAAAATGAGACTCACCTAGCCATAAATCACATAATAAATAAATAAATGTATTAACATGAGATCCTCTGATGTAGTGTCGCTTTATTGACAGTTTTCCTTTATTTTCTATTAAACAATCATTTTTTCCTTTGCTTTTTATTCCAATGAAGAGTTTATTATGTTTAAAATGCACATTTCCATTAAGGGATTGTCATAATGTTTTATTTACCCAAGTAACTGATTTGTATACAAAATGAGAACACCATGTTTTTTCGGTTTCAAAATTAAATATCTCCATGAAATTGAAACAAAATCATTACGTTTAACATATCATTCGAAAGCTGATTAAATTTGCAAGTTTTTGTGAGATTTGACGTTTTGTGGATAGTTTTTACGAAAAACGGTGAGCGTTGAAGTAAATAAGACATTGTGACTTCCCCAAATAAGGTGAAGATCAAGCTGTTCTTTAGATACCAAGTTTGTAAAATTCAAGGTTACGTGTACTCTGTTCTTATAGGGAATTTAATGCTAAATCTGAAAATGTGGCCAAAATTTGAAAAATATTTAGACAAAATGGAGATATTACAGTTTTTATGGGAAAAAAACGTGATTTCCTCAAAAAAGTCTTCGATTTATCGTATATCTGCAACGGATTGGAATAGAAAGGTGAGATTTGCGGCATTTAGCTACATTTTTGATCTAGTTTAACCCAATTTTTTTTTTTATACTAAGAGATACTCACCCTGTATATTGGTATGAAATACCTTTTGGAGATCATTGAGATCATCATCATGCATTGATTATATAACTGGTGGAAATTGTTGTACTTAATATATTTGTGATCTGTTCATGTACATATGTACACACATTCATTGTATTGGCTGGAGTATTTAAAAAAAACTGAAATGTCAAGTTCTGTCGAATGTGAAAGTACAATTCCGCAATTATTTTGCTGTTCGATATGTGAAAAATATATCCCCTTTTATTAAACATTTGATTTATGTTGAATTTGTAAAATGAAATCACTACTACCTATTAGAAGTAAATTTTTTGATATATTTTTGCAAAACTGTTCGTTAATAGTTATACCGCTTGAAAGAGTCACTCAAGAATTCTACTAATGGTCATCAGGGTAAGTGAACCCTTATATTTCCATCATGCAATTACTAAGTGACATTTTTCAAAGAATTTATTTCTTTAAAAGTAAAACTAATAATGAAAGTCTACTGAAAATATTTCACTTTTTTTTTTTTTTTTTCAGTTTTTATGATTTTACATATATGGCCTAATTATTATTATTTTATTAGTAAAGAAAGGGATATACCTCTTGAACTATTATTTTATTTAAAGGAGACCAATATTTTAATAATTGGCCTACATTGGAGCATTGTCTTCTATTATAACAATTGTTTATATGACTTTCTAAGCAATATTCGTTAATTAGTATTCATTAGGAAAAAAAGCATCACAGAGTTTAAAATCAATTAATATATTTGGGACTCTATTATCCCAGTCCCAAAAATTAATTTATGCAGGTATAATAAAATTTTCCCAGTAAAATTATTATTGAAAATCTTAATTCATATCTAGATAGTATCTAGTTTTCAAAGAACGATTGAGAGCATTAAGTGTTCATAAAAAAAAAAAAAAATTATTAAAACGATTGGCTAGCCTTAGCTTGCTGAGAAATATAGTTCAAATTGAACTAATTCAAGATCAAGCTCGACTGATATAGATAGATATTACCTTCCTATTCTATCCATGTTACATACAGGTGATTGATTTGTTTTTGTAGTCGTTTTCTGTTTATTTTAATGGCACTTTGTCATTTTACAATAGGGGAAAACTGGTTTATTCAAAGTTTACAAGTTTTGAGTTAAGTTAATATTTCTCAAGAGGAAAAAAAAAAAAATCATGTAACTGTCAACAAATCTGGCTGTGAAACATGTGATAAAAAGTTGTAAATCACAAGAAATAATCTTGGATGGCGGGGAAGGGTTAAGAATGTTTCCTGTTCATAGCTCTAAGACGGGGAGGACATTAGTTACCCGGTATCCTGTGTATATACAGTTTTTAATTGTTTTTTTTAAAGTTTTTGGCATTAATTTTCTTTAGTGTAAATCTAATTAGATTCAGCAGTGCTAAAATTATTTAAAACCATCTCCAACTCATTTTTCTTAAAACATTGAATCAAGCCAGTTTTCATGGTTTTATCAATTTCAAATTGTGAAATTTTGTCACAGCTTCTATGTTTGCTGAGAATTTCCAGAAATCCTTTTGCACATGCGATCTTTTAAAAGAAATTGATCATATGCTTAATGAATGAGTGCCATGTTTTTAATTTGTAAAAAACAAAAAAAAACAAATGGTAATCTTAAAGTTTCACCTAATTACATTATTAGTAGGAAGATAGCCATTGCTAAATCAATGCCCAACAGTTTTGTTCTCTATTATTTTACTTTCAACTGATATAATCCAATATAATTTAATTAGGATTTTGAATAATAATGAATGGTTCACAAATTGTCCTCATAAGATTCTTTCAATAGTGTAAGGTTATGATTGCAGTCTACTTTTTTATAAGCTGTTTTAATTATTGACTGATAATTTTCTTGACCACAAACAATTTTAATTTTAACTAGCACGTTGCTGGTGATACTTTATGATTATCAATTATATTTCTGAATTCTTCCAAGTTTATTATTTTTTTTTTCTGCAATATTCATTGGCTAGAAAATGGTTGTTTGAATGTACTCCTATACATACAGCAAATATGAGTATGCATTCATTTATAGGACAAATATGTATTATTTTGAATGGTAAAAGTGCCAATTTACCTGATCTGTTTGTTATATTCAATATTATAAAATAGATTAATTTATATTGTTATACCATTCCTTTCAGTACATGTTTTATTTATTCTAAATCAGGGGTTTCCGATTTAAGTATGTACCAGACTTTTATAGTATTTATGGTTGAAACAAAGGTACAATTATTTTAACTATTTTATAACTGCTTTGAAGAATGAGGAAGAAATAAAAGTTATTATATTCAGAACAAAATAATTTTAAGAAAATCTTTCCATTTGTCATAGTATTGTGTTAATGTATTCAAAACAAAATAGAAAGAACAAAGTAGTGGAAATATGTGATCGAATAGTATACAGCAGTTATTGAGTTAAAATTTTCACATCCACAACTCACTATAATTCTTAATATAAGTTTTCACACCCCATATAAAGTTTCCTCTAGGGCTGCCAGTCGGAAATCCCAGGTTTAAATGCTCTTGATGCTTTAATAGTTTAATCTGTTTTATTTTGTATGGCAATTGTAATTATGCATTTCTTCTGGTGAGCTCCAGGCTAGCCACCATTCTGTTTGTAACTAATTTTAATTTATTTAATGTAGACTTGTTATAAATTGAAGATTTTTATTATTGTAAGGAAGGCGTGAAGAAATAACGTACCAATATGTATCAAAATGTTAATTTATAAATAGTTTTAGATTTAAATTTACACTGCATCTGATACGTCATTATTCACAACATTTTAAATTAAAATATTAAATTTAATTAGGCTTATCTGTCGAATAAGTGAGCCATAGTTTGAAAGCGTAACTTCTCTTAAGTAGGCACAGGAGCATGTGTCACTTGTTGTCCTGTGCAGCTCAACTACATCTTAAGGTTATTAATGTCAAAACAGAGCTTAAGTAACTTTAATGGTATACCTAACTTCCACATTTTTGGTTATAATGTGTGTCATCATACATAATTAAGCCAAAGTCAAAATTAAATGAAATTAATAACACCAATGATTGTTCATTTATTTATAATTATTCCCCTAAATCCTTTTATGCATTAGCGAAAATAGATTTAATAATTTCAGACAAACGTAGTAATTTATCTATACTATTATATAAATGAATAAGCCATTTTTCGTTTGTGATAGCTAACCGTGAAAACTACAGACCCAATCTGTACCAAATTTTAACCAGATCATCTTTATAGTTCCAGGAAGGTTTAGGAATAATAAAATCTACTGATTTTCAATTATTTTTTTCTTAAAAAAACCATAGTATGAGGATAAAAGTGAAGTTTAAAAATTAACCGATAGGTAGCGAGCACCATTATACATGAGAGGTTACAAAGTCGCAGTGTTAAATAGAAATTGATTATAAAATTGACCTATATTTAATTAAATAATTATAAAAGATTTGAATATGTTGTGCAATATGTGGATCCTAATGAAGTTTGAAAATTGACCGCTTGAAGCTATTTTAGTTAAATCAAAATGTTGATCCTTTGCTTTTTGATATTGTCTAAAAATATGATCTTTGGGCCTTTAGTTGTAAGCACTGATAATGTAGTCTATTATCCAAAAGAGTTTTTTAAATAGTTTCTGCACATTTGAATTACCGACTCATACATAAAAATTAAAAATTTTATCTCTGATTATCAATCAACCAATCAGTGAAATTTTAACCAGGTCCAAAATTACTGATATTCTTGAAAAATTCATTGAAGAAATAATGTTCAATCAATACAAGGTTTATCCATTAACAAATAAAACTTCAATCATTAGCTAAATTTATCTAAGTCCTTTACTTATGAGAGCAGGCAATACCGCAACAGGGGATGCTTGTTTAAAATATGAGACATTGAGTTTAAAAATAGTAATTACAATTGAAAAAAGAACTTTGCATATGAAAAATAATAATAAAAATAATTACTACATGCTTATACATTATACTATATGCTTAAAAATAAAAATGATTATAAATAAAAAGAAATAAAGAGAAAAAAGAAAATATAATCATGTTGGTTAGAAAAATATCATATATGTATACACATACACAGACACTCAAACATATATATATATATATATATATATATATATATATATATATATATATATATATATATATATATATAAACTCAGGATTCAATTAACCAACATGGTTGGGACCAAAATATGCTCGGATAACCAAATTCTCGGTTGATCGAGACTCCAAAAAAGTAGGGGGAAATACGTTTAAAAAAAATAACGTTAGAATACTTGCTGTTATATAATATCTATTTAATACCAAAATTATACTTCTTATGTGTGCAGTAATAATATAAATAATTAACATTATTACTTATGTAAATCAAAAAGTCTATGGCTTGAAAAAATCACCTATTTCCTTTTGTTGAAGTGCTGACATTGTATCTGGCACCACACAATCTCTCCATTGTCTACATCCTATTAAATCGAATGATGTATCAGTTATGCCTTTGAAACGTTGAAGTACCTCCAACCCAGCAAACACTTCATGAGTATTTGTTGATTACTACTTTTCTTGTAGACTTTCCAATTCTCTAGTCTTCCCTTATTGCTCATACAAATATAACGTAATGTTTAAATGTTTCATTTAATATAATAACGTAATGTCTTTTTCAGCAATCGAATGTTTTCTAAAAAAAAAATAATGATACATAATAAATTCAAATTAAAAAAATGAAGATTTGGTTAATTGATTCCTGAGTGTTATTGGAAAAATATCTATACAGAGAATAAGAATGTTAACATTTTTTAAATTTAAAAAATAATAAAAAGATATCCCTCTTCTGAAATATCTTATTTAGAGTTTTATTGAACTATCTTCAACATTTGTCTATCATTAAGTTATGACATCCAAGTCCTTATGCCATTCCAAGCAACTCTTCATAAAAGTGCTGATGTTCATCCAGGATGTATAGTTCTACTTTTACAATAGAGATTAACTAATTGCTCACAGTGTATAGTTTCTCTTCAGGAAGTAAAATAATGATATGATGCCCTACACATAGTTTAAACATTAGTTGAAGTTTTGATGCAATCGATGTACTCTGAAGCTCACACACAAACACCCCTAACTAGTGTAATCTAATTTCCTTTATTTTCATATAGTGAACTTCTTCCTTATCTCAGCATTCCTAAGATACTTATTGAATCAGTCTGGCCATCACTCATGAGCATTCAAAATATCCTCATGGTTATTTCCTTCTCCTATAACCTTGGTATAGCTTTCTTTAAAACACCCTTGAAAACATAAGTCTCTGTCTCAAGACATACGACTGTATCCTTCTCCTGGAAAATAGTGGTGAACAAAGCATTTCATTTATAGTTAAGGACAAAAAATGTTTTTTAAGAGTGAGATAGGTATATTGAGACAATTGGCCTAACACAACACTTAAAATCAAAGTCTGATCAAAGAACTATAGCTTTCCTTCATTGTTATTTCTTTTCCTTTCATGGCAAACTTTACAGCATTATCTTATTTAACAAGCTAGATCAACGGGAATTACCAGGTATGCAAGTTTAAAATGTCGTTTTAATTCCAATAGAATGCGCTCTTAGCCTATTGAAGGATTTGCTTATCTCTAAACGCTATTTTGTTTGTTAGTCATTTGTTTACAAAAGTCAGTTGTTTTTAAGTCGTTTACGTGGACGTATCATACCTTTCTTTGGTGTTAAAAATGTCTAATTTTAAGCCAAATAAAGAGCATTTGCGGCATGTCATGATTTTCTTATTTAATCAAAAGAAAAAGGCATCTGAATGTCATCGAATTCTTGTTGAGACTTATGGCGATGTTGCTCCAACCGTCAGGACATGTGAACGTTGGTTTCAAAGTTTCAAACGTGGTGATTTTGATGTTACTGATCAAAAACGAGAAAATCGACCAAAAAAGTTTGAGGACTTCGAATTGCAATCTTTATTAGACGAAGACAATACCCAAACCCAACAAATGATGGCAGAACAGTTGAATGTCACTAGGCAAGCCATTTCCGATCGCCTGAGAGCTATGGGAAAGATTCAAAAGGTTGGAAAATGGGTTCCACATGAATTGGACGAACGACAGATGGAAAAACAAAAACTGTGTGCGAAATGCTGCTTTTACGCCACGAAAGAAAGGGTTTTTTGCATCGAGTTGTAACTGGCGATGAAAAATGGATTTATTTTCAGAATCCCAAACGAAAAAAATCATGGGTAACGCCAGGACAACCATCCACATCGAGTGCAAGACCGGATCGTTTTGGGAAGAAGACAATGCTGTGTGTGTGGTGGGATCAGAAGGGAGTAGTCTACTACGAGCTTCTCAAACCCGGCGAAACAGTCAATACCGAGCGCTACCGACAACAAATGATCAATTTGAGTCACGCATTGATCGAAAAACGCCCAGAATGGGCTCACAGGCACGCCAAAGTCATTCTTCAGCATGATAACGCTCCTGCACATTCAGCCAGATTGACTAAGGAAACGATTTCTTCGCTTGGTTGGGAACTCCTACCCCACCCGCCGTATTCACCTGAGCTGGCGCCTTCTGATTATCACCTCTTCTCATCGATGGGGCACTCATTGGCGGAGCAACACTTCAACAATTTCGAAAACGTACGAAAATGGCTCGATGAATGGATTTCAAATAAAGATGAAGCATTCTTTTGGAATGGTATTCATATATTGCCCGAGAGATGGACAAAATGTGTAGAAAGCGAGGGTCAGTACTTTGAATAAAATATATTATACTTTTTTTTAAATTACTGTGTATATATTTTAAGAAATAAACGACATTTTAAACTTGCATACCTGGTAGAAGTCATGTTCCGACATATGTTCAAACTACTAATTTTGTTGTGAAGTTATAATTTATTTTATACCTAACATTCAATTTACATATTTTTTTTAAAATTTAAAGACTCACAAGAGGACATATTCAGTCTCTCAGGGATGTTGTTGGCAATTTTCTGTAAGTTCCTGGTCAACAAATTTAGCCATTCTGACTAATGGGCTCTAGAAGGAAAGAAAAAAAAAATTAATTAGCATTCAAACAGTATATTTTATATCTCCAGTTTAAAAAATGATATCGACATGATTCTTACAGGAAAAGGTTAAATTTTTTAGTGCAGATTTAATAATAAATACCGCTTCATAGATTTTAGTTTAAGTTAGTTAAATTCTAAAAAAATTATTAGATCTTCAAGCAATCTGCCTTTATAGATTTTTTGTTACACAAAAACGACGTCTGATTCCAATTCAGTATTCTCAAAAACATTAAAAAACGTTTATTCAATAATAACAAAAAATGTAATTTTTTTTCAACCTCTGATGAATTTTCAACGGGGGATGAATTTTTTAAAAAGTTATTGGTAACATTTCTTTTATCCGATCTGATACAGTGTGTGTTGCCCCTATACCAGCGTAACCTTTCGTTTCCGGAATTTCACTCCATGGGCTCCGCTGTAATCTGTCAGTAGTGTGCGCTAGCCTTATAGTCCAGTAGAATTAGGGTTTGCCGAAGAAAAAACTGCCGAACTTTTATTTTCAAAGTATCTTTATGTTTTTTGGGGTTCTGAATCCGAATCTGAAGTTTGCTCCCACGGCAGACGTCGCGATGTCTTACCCATAACACGAAAACGAAGTTTTTTTTTTTTAAATATTAATTTTAGCTAGAATTAGTACCTACGAAATGAAAAAAAAAACTCCGAAACCAGACTATTTTTCTTGAAGATATGGTCTTGGGAAAAAGTTTCTCCCACTTCACCACCAAAACATGTTTGTCGTACTCTTTTGTCTATAACTCCGAAACTAATTGTCCGTTCCTATTCATTTTTTTTTTCATCTCGAAGCTGGTTAAATTTACTATGAGACCATATATACGTAATTTATATTAAATATTGTAAAACACCCACGCCAGCCTACTGAACATAATTGTCATATTTTTCCAAATATACACATTTAACGTGCTACCGTGGGTGTTACATCGTGTTTAATGTAAATTAAATATATATGATCTAATAGTAAATTTAAGCAGCTTTGAGTTGAAAAAAAGAACTTTGGGATCGGACAAATATTCGCGGAGTAAGAGTGAAAAATGTGCCAAAATAAAGATTTCAAAGAAGTACGGGATATTTATCGATCTCTCATATTTATTTTAAGGAACCCGATTAAAACTTCATATTTAGAGTCTAATAGTAAATTTAACCAGTTTTTAGATTAAAAAAAAAAAAAAAGAAATTTTGAATCGAACGAATAGTTTCGGAGTTATAGTGAAAAATGTGTAAAACAAAAACGTGGATTTCACAACATTACGGTTTTTTAGCGTGCTGGCATGTGTGTTTTAAGGGATATTATTAAAACTTCACGTGTAATAGTATAATCTTAAATTTAATCAGCTTTAAGATGAAAAAAAGTAATTTTGAAATATGAAATAATTCTTAGTTGTTGATAAATATTTTTTAAATATATTTTTTATTTTCTCTTCACTGTGAAGAGAAAAGATTTCCCTGGTTCGGATACGAGCTCGGTGGCCTAGTGGATAAGGCATCACGCTAGAGAAGTGGAGACTTGGGTTCGAATCCCAACCGGGTCAAATCTTTTCTTTTCAAAAATAAAAAATAATTTTGAAATAGTTTCGGAGTTATAGACAAAAGAGTACGACAAACATGTCTTGGCAGAGAAGTGGGACTGACCGCCAGTTGGCCAATTTCTACAGTTTTTCCTAAGACTGTCTTGGCTAAATACAGTCCGACTTTAGAGTTGTTTTTTTCATTTCATAGATAATAATTCCAGCTAGAATTTATATTTAAAGACTTTCCTAGAAAAAAAGCTTCATTTTTGTGTTATAGGTTACAAAACCGAAAATAACCGGTATTTTGGGCGCTTTTTTTTTTTTGCGATTTTGGGTATGAAGCCGACGTCTGTCGTGGTAGCTAACTTCAGATTCGTATTCAGCCCACCAAAAAACACAAAGATACGTTATTATTAGTACCATCAATTTAAAAAAAAACAAAAAACAATACATTTATTTTAATTAATAAAAAAAATTTCTTTACTCCCTGTAACCTGTTTAGTGTAAGTCCCGAACGACCAGTCAAAAGTTCAAAAAATAACTTTTATTTATCTATCGATTACTTCGTTTTTCTAACCCTTACTACGAAATTTTTAACTCCAATTCTTAAATAGTAGACATGAACTAGCGAAAACACTTCAATATTTGCTATAAAAATAGGTATCACGAAGCAGCCAGCTATGTACAAAGGAGACGTTTTATCCAACTGTCCGTCAATCAAGTCTTACAGAAACGATCCACATTTGTACTATGGTAAGATTACTTTTATAATAATTGTTTGAATGACTTTATTGAAGAATTTTCCCTGAATATTGTAGCTAGGTTATTTATGCTTAAATATGTGTTTGTTTACACACTTCCCATTTTCATACGTGTTTATCAAATGGAATTATGTAAAACGAATACAACTTGTTGAACATGAAACGTGCTTTATTGTTTAAGTAACAGATAGGTAAAACAGTGTATCGCAAGGCGGAGATTTGAATTCAGGTTTTCTTTTTCAATTTTACTGATATGATTAGCTGTAACTGATAAAACGTATGATAGTCGTAGAGTTTTAATGGTAGACTAAATGCGAACTGATGGCCCATTTACACCTATTTAGTAAGCATGTATTTAGTCAAGTATTTAGTTAACCGAACATGTGTATAGTAGTAAGGGGAATAGAACGATTTCTATTTTTCTGTTTAATATCGGTGCGCGCGCGATCTCGGTGGGCCTGGCTTCATCACTATTCCTTTGGATCTGGAACTGTTGTGTCTCTCTGAAAAATTGCAAGGAAATATAAAACAATGAATAATTTTACTTTTGGTAATTGCACAGGTATCTTAGGTAACATCACAGTATCTTTTTCCATAAGCAAGTGTTCAACTTTTGATTGAAAGTAGTTAAAAGATTCTTCTGGTATTCGCAATGCAAAAAAATATTCATTTTTATATTCTGCTAATTCTCTTATCAGGGAATTTTATTTCTTTTACTTATCCACTATCTCTCCCATTATCTTTTGGATCTATTTTACTTTATTTCGCCCTTCACTTCTTCTAAAATTTCGCTTAGTATGACTTTGACAACATAATTTATCAATATAACTCCATCGAATCCATATCCATCACGAACTACTTGGAAGTAAACAAACCAAACATTTGCCGCGTTTGAACACTTGACAACGTTTGAACGATTGCATTACTAAAAACTTGACAAAATACTTGCTCACTAAACACGTGTAAATGGGACATGATACGAAGAGCTTGTTCCTATTAAGGCTAGAAAAGTCTCCTGTCATCTCTGTGCTGAATACTCTCACTCTTTTGTCAGGCTGAATCATTTCTATTTTTGTTCATTTTTTTTTTAAACGTTAAAGATCATCGAATTCTCTAAACTTCTATCACTGTTAATCGGTCTAAATTTATCTGTATTTAAACAATTCTCGTTCATAACATGTGCATAAATCCATCACTAAAAACACAAAAAGAGAAAAATACAAACAAATAATTAAAAAAACTACTTAAATAAAACAAAAAAATTTATTTTAATGCAGTTTATTTAACCAAGGATGTCCCCCCCCCCTTAAATTTTATGTTTTATCTTTCATGTTATATAAGTCGTTTGCTGATTAGTTTTTTGTTATATAAAACAACTTTTAAATTATCGTAATAATCCACAAATTGTTTTATTTTATCGGTATTTCGGAACACATTTCATTTAAAGAAATATTACTTTTAGATTGGATTGCGATCAATTTTTTTTTTACAATCAATATCGTTGATTTTAAGATTCATCAGTAAAACAATTATTTTTTCAGTTTCAAAAGGAAGGTTAAATAATCTAAAAAACTTTTCTTACAAAAATGATTCCCAAAGAACAGTTTATATCAAATCCACGTTTAATATAATGTATTCTTAGTCAAAGCAGCTTTAAAATTTTAATCTCGAATTATAAACCAATTTTTATTTTAAAATGAATAAAACGTTGAAGCAACAACATAAGGATCCATTTTCGCAAGAATGTGTGCTGTCAGGAAAAGAGAAATTTCCAATTATTTGATAAGGTTCTAATCCAGCTTTTTGGGGTCCTTTCAATCTTGTTAGTTGTTTTTTTTAACCATGGAGTTATAGTAAGTGGAGAGGGCTTACCTCTAAATCGCCAGGGCAGACTAGAGGCAACCATTTTGGTATGAACCATTATAGTATATTCAAAAAATTATTTTCCATAAAAAAAAGAAGTCACTGGGACAATAATATAATAATAAAAATCAATAATAACCAAATATAGTGCTGCCCTACTTTCACAACACAAAAAAAAAAAAAAAAAAAGGTTAATAAATTGGATTTTTTTTTTTTTTTTATTACAATTTGTTTTGGAATTTTTTTTATTTGTTAACTGATTTAGGAATAATAAGATATTTTAAAACTTATTGGTGAAAACCTTTCGAAATTGAGTCAAGGTTCATAAGTTAGATTGATCACTTAAGTTCAGCAATTAAATCATTTAGGGATATTTAATTGTGATGAGTGTGCAATGATATAAATGATTATTTAATTAATTATTCTGGTATTTTAATATATTTTAGGCGTCATTTTCCTATTTAATATTTTCCCTAGCCCATATGGAATTCAAGTCGCCAGTTGTGCATTGTGGGCTTTTTTTTTTTTTTTTGTTATGGTTAAAATTAAAACTGGAGTAAAATTAAAAAGGACACTTTTTAAAAAATATTCGACTATTTAACTGTTTTAAGTCGGCGGAAGGATATTAATTCGTTGTTAACGCATTCTACGGGAGGCTGAAGATAGTTTTTCAACGCTAACGACTCCTTCCCGTTTACTCTTTTTGCTAAAAAAGAGATGGCTTCTGTTTTTAAGGACACTGTTTTACAGATCTGCCAGGATCTGACGATTTTTCGAGGCCGAAGGACATCCTTGGCCACTCTCTCTCCATCCACAATTAGAATTAGCTTTTTCGTCCTTAAGGATTGCTGTTTTAACGGTTTTTTTAAGTTATCCGCAGGATAACTTCTGCCATTGTTGTCCTCCAGGACATTGTTTTAAAATATTTAACGGTTTTTTTTTTTCAAATGATAGAACCCAAAATTTATTATTCCGGACATCGCTACTGATTATGAAATTAAAATAAGAGATATCAAAAGCAAATTACTACCGCCATCTTTTATAACTGGCACTGAGAGATTATGTAAACAATTACATTTTCCTTCACCTTTTCATGGATACGATCTCTAATGATTCGATTTTTAGGTTAGTGTTATGGTCTCGCCTCTCACGGAACAATATACGGGAAGGGCCTCTACATGTGTTTATAACTCCATGTTTTTAACCGACTTCAAAAAAGAGGAGGTTCTCAACTCTTCTGTATTTTTTTTTTTTTTTTTTTTTTTTTTTTTTTTTTTTTTTTTTTTGTAGGTATGTTACGCGATTACTCCATCACTTCTGAATCAATTTTGATGATTATTTTTTAGATCGGTAGGGTATACTTCAGAAGTGGTCCCATAAAATATTTTCAAATCAACTCAGCAGTTTTTAAGAAAAATAAAAAAAACAGTTTTAAAAAAATCACTGTTTTACAGCCTTCCACTATAACATATTTTAAATAATAATTATGGTAATCCAATATCTCCATGGTAACTAAATCCAAATTATTAACTAAAATAATTTACATACACAATCAACTCTCGTTGTGTTATACTTCGATAAGCTGAACGTAAATTTAAATAAGTCAAACGTAAATTTCACCTCAATTAGTCGATTTCAGGCAAAAAAAAACGGGAAAAATTATGTAAAAAAGCCGAACTGACAATAGGGGTCAGAAGAGAGGACTTCTAGGACCACCTCTATCAAACGAACTATTAGAAGTCATCGCCTTTATGACTTGAACTCAAATTAAAAAAAAATTATGAGTAATTTGTTTTCCTGTTTCCCGTCATTGTCAACCTTTTCCGTTCATATTTACACCAGTCACTTATTGGTTATTTAATCGAGTGATTTTACAATGGCTACTGAAAATTCTCTCTGTTAACGAAAAGTTAAAACTGATTTGCAAAGTGGATAAAGGAGTAAGAAGCTGAGCGTTTGTTGCTAGTGAATTCCGAATTTCGCGTAGTTCTTTTTCAACCTTCATAAAGAATAAAGAAAAGATGGCCACTTTTAAGTCTACTTTTGGGTGCCGTTAGAAAAAAGTGCAGTTCAGTTGAAAGTTAATATGATAAAGTGGTACCGAGTAGTTAATTTTCTGTATCAATGACTTTATATGTATGTACAAATAGCATACATATACCCATTAATGAAAAATATACTTAATGATTTCAACTCCAATTTTGTGTTCAATTTTCCCATTAACATGAAGATAAGTCGAATGATAACCTCGATAAGTCTTTGTTCAGTAATTCGAACTATTTTTCAGGGTAGCTTGAAGATCGGCTTATCGAGCATTGACTGTATAAACAAAATACACTCACCAATAAAAATTAAAAAATTAAAATAATTTTTGGAAAAAACTAAACCGACTTCAAGATTAAACCTATATATACAAACTTGACCTAAAAAATAAAAAATAATATTCTAATTGCTTTTTATTTTTTAGTTCAAGTTCGTATATGTAGGTTTAATCTTGATTCGGTTTTGTTTTTTTCAAAAAATTATTTTAATTTAATGTTTCATTCGTCAGACTTTAAGTATTAAACGAAATATAATTTGTTAAACAGGAAAAGTGAGAAACAAAAAATTTTATATGGAATTAATAATCAATCATTCAACACATACTTGTGCACTAAGTAGTCTTACCAACCTACGTTTAATAATATACATTATATTATTTGTATAGAATAGATAGATTTAATTAAATTATTATTATTTTATTGTAACTATAACATACATAGTATTTAACATTGGTGTTTTTGTAACATTATCATAATTTAAAAAAAAACTAGCATCAAAGTGAATCAACATTTTTTCAATGTAGCCTTCGAGCCTTTGCAATCCCTTGCTTGCAAAATCTGATGCACATAAAAAACTTTTACATTCTTTTGTTCTTGTTTGCATTTTTCTAGAGTTGATGAAACAGTAAATCCGTTGAGTATCTTCCTCCCTAGTTTAACCAGTTTTATCCGACTGTGTACAGCTATTGTGATATTCTCTGTGGTTTGATATGTATAACATGCATTTAAAGCTGCATAGTGCATAATAATACTAATCCAGACGTGTCCGTGTCCCTGTGCGTGTGGTTACCCAACATTGTGCAAATATTCTTGTTTTTCTAAATTCTAAAGAGAAAATTTGACAAAAACAGAGACAGGAAATTTTGATTAATATACAACTACTTATTAAGACGTGTTGCTGGTTGTAGATTTTTGAAAATATGCGAAGAAAATTATAAGTTTTTGTCTATCAACAATCTTATTTTTATTTATCCATTTTATAAGCGCTTCTGGCCATTGTTTGTTCCTCAAGTTTTTTTTTTTTTGTTTACATCAGATTCATTCATAATTATTATGGCTGTTTTTCTAATCCAGTAAAAAATAAAAATAACCAATGATTGTCGCAATTGGTTCTGTCGCGTCCAATAATTGAAGACCTTGGAACTTTGAATTATTAGTTTATATCCGTACTCTCAAGGTGAATTACTCATTTTCTAAGGCTAGGTGTTAGGAAAATACACTGAGTGACAAGAATAGTTTTGGCAAGTGAATAAAGCCGGGGGTGTTCTTTCCCGTTTTAAGAGAAAAGTGATGAAAAGAAAATTAACGGAGAGTCACGAATTTAGAATATGGCATTAGGTCAAAGGCAGCGTTAGTGGAAACTATATCGGTCGGCGGAGCAAAAAATATTTTCAAAGAAAAAAAAAAATTAGGATCCCTGTCAATAGTATCTGCATGAAAGCCAATGTCAAGAAAACAGTAATTAGAAAAAATATAGAGCACGATAGAAAAAAGATAATTGGATACATGTCAAATATAAACTAGACTTAATAGACTAAAGGAAAAAAAATATAGAAAAGAGTATGTATGTATATATATATATATATTGTATATTTATATAAATATGAATTGTTAAAACCAGTTAAATAAAATTAAGCTATAGGGAAAACTTTACAGAGATAGAGGCACCGGTTAAATAACAAATAGTTATTTTTACATTTGCCGCCGGAAACTGAGGGTGGGGTGTAATCAAGGCAATGTAATGGATGGAGGAGTGGTGTAAACGTTTTAGTATTTGAATTGTGAGACATAAGTAAATTATCATTTGATTTAAGAATAAATCAGGGACTGATTCCCTAAAAAATGTGTAGGGAGTAGCCTAGTGTTGGGTAGTCATTGTCCGTGGGAGGGTGGTATTAATGGCTCAGACAAGTAATCCTTAGATCCCATTATAAAAAAAAATAAAATAAAAATAAGATGATTTTATACTTAATACTTTTGATGAAAGTCATGTTAACTTTTAATATATACTAACAGGAAAAAAAAATTCACATAATTGATTTTTGTTTTTCATTTTCTCGACTTTAAAGTTTCATTCTGATTCAAGTGTTAGCGTCCCTGTATACTTGAACTAGGACAAATGAAACGTGTTAGGCTTCTTTTAAATATTAATATAATTTTTTTTTTTTCATTTATTGATATTTACAACTGTACAAAATAATATACAAGTTAATGTGTTGACAGTGAATACAATGGCATGTAAATAACTTGTGAAGAACTACTCACCAGTAGCACTTCAATAAAATCTACACTAAAAGGTCTCTAGGCCATCTTCTTTTCAGACGCCTCGGAGGATTATCAGGGATGGAAGAGGAAGCAAGTTGGGAGACTAGTGGATTGGAGTGGTTATGGAGCTTACTATGGAAGGATAGGTATCTGATTTGGGCTAAATCAGAAACATATGGAACATTAAGATCTTTATGGATAAGTTTATTGGTCACAAAGTAAGGAGCATTGAGAATTTTTTCGAAGGATTTTGGATTGTAAGGGTTGGATACGAGATGAATTGGATGGTTTAGTAGAGCCCCAAAGCTCAACTCCGTACGTCCAAATAGGTCTAATCACAGTCATGTAAATGAGTCTTTTGTAATTAATTGGAAGCTTTGAACGTTTTTCCATTAAATGTTGAAGTAGTCTGTAACGACGGGCAGTTTCTTGTCATTTTAGTCTTGTTAATTAAATTAAATAAGCATATAAACAACAATAAAAATAATTAAAAATTACGAAATTTTAAATCAGTATTATTTCTTTTTACCCTTTTGCATTATATTGGACATATCCCTCAAAAATATAAGTCACGTCAGAACATAAGACGTAATGAACGCAAGGGCGGATATAAATCTTATTATTCTAAAATTTTGTATATTTAAAATTGATTGGTAATTCATTTAAACACGGCTTCTTGTTATTTATTTAATTACTTTAAGAATCCTAATGCCTTTCATATGCCCTGTTTAAGCCCTTAAAAAGGAATGAAACTTTTAGCAAAGAAAATGCGAAAATCAATTGGGTGGATTTTTTCGGCTGTCAGTATATCTTTGTGTATCACTAGTAAAATGATGAACCTCTTACATTCAATTGTTTTATTTATTTTTTTTTTTAGGCTACTCATTCAAATTTACAACTGTATAATTTTAACAAATAAATGAATTTCATTACTTTATCGATAAAAATCTTGTATCGAAGTTTGGAATTTAGCATTATTTCTTCAATGACATTATCAGGCATGGCAGTGGTTTTAACCTGGTTAAAATTACGTTGAATAGGTTTTTGAAGAGTACGTAAAAGCATAATTAGACATCCACTTTGTCAGAAACAATTTTATCGATCCATCTGGTTGTATTTTAATTTCTAACCATAAAAGTATATGACAGTTTGGCAAACCTCGTTTCTGGCACTCAAGACTATACATTTTAATTATTATTTTGGTAAAATTTAGTATTATAAACCTTTCTAGAACTATTGAGATGTAGTTGAAATTTGGTATTGTTGGGTTTAATAGTTGTACCATTGCTAACTCTGTTGCAGAATGGCCATATATCAGTCGATTTTTTAAACTGCAATGGGTTCATATGTTGCTCCATATATTTATAGCTTAACTAACAATTAATTTGAAATAGAGTCAATTTTATCATAAATTTACTCTATCATAATTCTAACTCTATATAACTCCGTACAACTTATTGTTAGTAACCTCTCTCGAATAGTGCTCGCCACCTATTGGTCGAGTATCAAACTTCACTGCGGACCACATATTTATCGCTTTTTTATGGTTATATAATTGAAAAATCTTTAAGTTGTATTATTGCTAAACCCTTCCTTGAGCTATGGACATGATATAGTTAAAATTTGGTACAGATTGGTTTTGTAGTTTTCGCGGTTAGTGATCCCAAACGAAAAATGGCTTGTCCTTTTATATAATAGTATAAATATACAATATATAGTGAATGTAAAGATAATGCTCATGGCTTGTCAACTACCCATTGGTAGCACTTCAATAAAAGTTCTATATTTGAAGGTTCGAAGGCCATTTTCCTTTTAAACCCCTCGGAGGGTAATCTGAAACAGAATGGGAAGCAGAGATACTAGTGGTTTTGAATGGTTATGGAGATTAATATGGAAGGGTATGTATCTGGTTTGGGATAAATAAGCAACATATGGTACATTAAGATCTTTATGGATGAGTTTATTTGTCACATTATAAGGGACATCAAGGAATTTTCGAAGGGTTCTCGATTGTAAGGATTGGAAACGAGACGAATTTGATGGTTTAGAGGAGCCCCAAAGAGGTGTAATTGCGGTCATATAAATGAGTTTCTTGTAATTAATCGGAAGATTTAAAAGTTTGTCTAGGAAATGTTGAAGAAGTCGAAAAAGACGATTTTATTGAGGTTTTAGTATGGTGTGTAGATTCCAAGTAAGCCGTTTGTCCAGATGAAGTCTTTGGCAGCGAATCTAAATTATTGTCAAATATAATTGTGTATCTAATAGTTTATTTACAATCGCTTTTCTTATTAGATTCTAAATTTATTATAGATGCTATTATACTTATAATTTGCAAAATAAATGTATTATTTGTACCTAATTAGGTTATTAATGGAATGTTCCAACTCAAAGTTACTAAAATATATTATCTCTTTAATTAATGACCATCAATGTACATTTTGAATCGATAGTAAATCTGAAACTGTTTGAAACTGAATTTACTTCTTACATTTATGTAATGTATATGTATTCATACACCCACACACATGTACATACGAAGGCACGCATTCATATACATATATAAACATACAAGCGGATTGTATATATACGTACCGATGGAATATATATTTATTGGACTTAACTAATAATAGCCTAATTTTTCATTAGACGTACATATCGTCCATACAAATTCAATGTATCGAATGTGAAAAAACATAAATTTTTTTTTATTACTTTATCAATTGCTTTAGGACTGATATACGTTTCAGCGAATTGTCAAGTCTGAATTCACTCTGTAAGGAAAATAATAACCCTGTCAAAGGGTCGATAATACAAATTATTTGATTATGCCAAATAAATGTCGCTAAAGATCGAATGCAAAAACCGCCTATTTCCACAATCGATACTTAGCATTTGTATAGACGATATGCAGTCAAGAAGGATCATTCATAACTTAATTTTGTTTTCAATTTTCATTGACTATATTTACACAAAATAGTTTTTTAACAAACAACTTTCTTTTAATGTTGATTTAAAATAGTAAAACAGGAAAATAAATAAATCTGATTCGATAGGAATGTAGACATAAAGAAACCCAATTAAAATCTGAAGGTCGTCTCCTCACTTTTTTTTTTAAGGAGAGCATTGACTCTAAAGAAATTAAAAGTTATTTTGTATAATAGTTCTTCTTTGTTGGTACTTTCAAAGTTTTTAAGTTTTTCTTTTCTCCATTAAGCATAAATGGATAAAACAGTTGAAACAAATCCTAATATTGAGTAGATGATAAAAAGAACATTTACTGCATTTACTGTTGTTTCGTAAAACGTATATTTATTAACCATAATTAATATTAAAAATTAAATTAAAATTGTTCAACTTCCTGTGCTACAGTGTCTACTAATTATATCCAATTGCTGCCTAATGAACAGATCCGGAAGCTAGACTTCCAGTTGAACAAACCTGCATGGACTCCACGTACAAAATCGAAACGAATAGAAACTACTCATCGTTTTCGATTGCTTTAACATTCACTAGACAAACGCTCTATGATGTCTATAGATTACAAAAGACTTATCTACATAACTATTATCAGACCTAAACTTAATGTGGAGCAAATTAAACAAGTATTTGACATTCGGAATTGAGCTCTCATTGAACAATCCCAAACCCTTTGAAAAATCCTTGATGCTCCTTACTATGTGACAAACGTGACAATAAAACTTAGCCATCTATATAGTTATGTTGCTCTCTTTCGTTTAGGTCTTTTTAAATATTTCAAATATTATGTATTATTTAAATATATTTTACCTTTAAATTTGTTCTAATTGTGCAGATTGAGTTATAGACACGCATAAGTAACAATTACTTGACGATATACTTGGAACAATTGTTATTTTACTAAGTCCTGTTGTTCATTACATGTTATATAAACATATACATTAATGAACAATGCTGATAGCAAACCACAGGTGTCCTTGCCAAACATGGTCAGTCAAGGTTATACATTTTACAAAACACCTGATTAGTGGTAGAGAATTGACCTCAGGGATATTTTAGCATGGGTTCTTTGGTATTAAACAAATACGAAATGGCTTTTGAAGCATTTAGGTGTGGTTGTGTGGCTAGCAGAACTGGAATATCTTCCTACCTGCTCGGCGAAAGGTCCTGAAACCCATCCCAGCCTGAGTCACTTCCGCAAGGTGTGGGCTGTCTCGATAGATCTAAAAGATATTTCCGTCTTACGGCCTAATTTCGATTCCATTCGTTCAGATTCCTTCGATGTCAAGAGGAGGGAAGGATTAGTAACTCAATAAAATTATAACTTCTTTCTTTATCTATAGCTATACTATTATATAAAAACCAATATGTACCAAATTTAAACTACATCATCTTTATAGTTCAATGAAGGTTTAGCAATAATAAAATTTACATATTTTCTATTAAATGGTCGTTAAAAAACGATAAATATGTGGTGCACAGTAAAGTTTGAATATTGACCAATAGCCGAGCGCCATTCAATAGAGGTTACAAATATACGTTTTTACATAGAGCTATAAATTGAAAATAAAATTTTCTTAATTAAATTATATTGTTATAATAAAAAGCTTTAACTTTGTGGTAAGGCGTGCCATTTTGCAACAGTTTTAGTAAAATTATTGAACCCATCTGAACCAAAAATTAACTACACCATCTTTATAGTTCTAGGAAGGTTTACAATAGCAAATTTCACTATAATAATAATTTAAATATACAGTATTAAGTGACAGAAACGAGGTTTGTCACACTTTCATAGACTTTTATGGTTAGAAATTAAAATCCAACCGGATGAAATCGATAAAATTATTTCTACAAAAATTAAAAAACATAATCAAAATGTCGATCCTTTGCTTTATGACATTGTGTTTAAAAATATGATTCATAGGCCTTAAGTTGTTAGCACAGGTAACGCAGTCCATTAGTAGGGTTGGGCGATAGTCGATAGTTACTATCGATATATCGATAGGTCATGCCTATCGATATATCGATAGGTCATGCCTATCGATGGTCACTATCGATAGTGTCGACTATCGATAGATCTTTTTTACCCTCAAGTTTTGAAACTTTCGGAATTTTGCTGGTCTGTCTCTGTCCTGTGTCGAGTTCGTTTGAAATTGAATTCGGAATTCCTAGAGCTCAAGGGTTCTCTCAAACATTAAGCCAAAGGAAAGCAGAAAGTTTTTCTTTAGGGTAATATGTGGCTCAAGGAGCACACTTGACTCTTGAAATTAACTATTTCGTTATTTTTTTCTTTTCTGAAGATTTGATTTGTTCATTATTATTTTATGTTCAAATAAATTAGCTTTCCTTTCTCATCTTTATGATATAATCATATAATTTATAATCCTGCAAATTTCAAATAGTAAGTAGATAATTGAATTTAATTAAATTAGTAGAAATTCTTTATTGAATAGCTTTGGAAAAAAAGGAAGCAACTATCGGAAAACTATCGATAGCAATCGATAGTTCTCAACCGATAGTATCGGCCTATCGATAGTGCTAACTATCAACTATCGCCCAACTCTATCCATTGCCCGCAAGATTTTCGTAATAGTCTCAGTCCATCTGGATTATCTACTTATACAGTAAATTTAAAAATCGGAAGTCCAATTATGCTTTTAAGTAATCTTCAAACAACTGATCAGTGCAATTTTAACCAGCTTAAAAATTACTGCTTGGCGTGAATACATCATTGAAGAAATACTGTTCAATTGCTTCAAAACAAAAATGTTATCGATAAAATCTTCAATTCAATTATTCGTAAAAATTATCTTGGGTCTTTACTTACGAAAGCGGGTGGAACCGCGACGGGGGACGCTAGTTAAATTATATGACTTCATAGAATTAAATAATTAAATTTAACTGTAGAAACATGTAGCGGCGTTTTATTTTTGTTTGTTGGGTCTAAACGTCGTTATATATTCCAACTAGGCCAGGAAGGATGTATTATCCTACAGGTTACGAATCTATCCTAACCAGATTGGGAAGATCAAGATTCATCATGTGGGTTCGCCAAGAAACAAATTTCAACCCCCTCTCCAGATGGGGTTCGAACACACGACCTTCTGTACCTGAGAGCGTACTGCTCTGAGCAGAGGCTTGTTTGAGATAACTTTAAGTTAAGTTTTGATTTCTGCTCATAAAGAGTTTATTTCAATTTAAGGTTGGTATATAATACAGTAAAACTGTAAAATAACACGTCTTTCGTTTCTAGTAGGATTTCATAAGTACACTTAGCCCCTCGAAACTGTAAAAAGCCAAACAGATTTTATAGTAATTGTTTTTTTCCTACTACTACTAACGAATCATCTAGAATTTCTTTTTTTTATCTGGTACTGACATCCTCTCTAAATGCTTATGTTATGACTTATATTCAGGGAAAGTGATATTCGCTCACCACATTTCTGTTTTTCCCTATGAACTCATCTTTTTATTATCTAAAACATTGCTATTCATGTAATATACAAATCCTCTAAAAAAGTAAAGATAATATAAGATAATATCCTCTAAAAAAAGATATATTAACAAAGATACTACTAATTTTAATTCAAATAGACGAAATAAATTTAATTTTTGAATCCATCTGGACAAACGTCTTACTTGGAATCCACATACAAGACTAAAACGACAAGAAACTGCCCGTCGCTATCGACTACTTCAACATTTACTTGACAAACGCTCCAACCTTCCAGTTAATTACAAAAGACTCATTTACATGACAATAATTAGACCAATTTGGACATACGGAGTTGAGCTTTGGGGCTCCACTAAACCATCCAATTCATCTCGTATCCAATCCTTACAAACCAAAATCCTTAGAAAAATCCTAAATGCTCCTTACTTCGTCACAAATAAACTTATCCACAAAGATCTTAATATACCTTACGTTTCTGACTTAGCTCAAACCAGATATCAATCCTTTCACAGCAAGCTCCACAACCTTTCAAATCCATTAGTATCACAACTTGCTTCTCATTCCATTCCAGATAACCCTCCGCGGCGCCTGAAAAGAAGATGGCCTCGGGACCTTCTAATATAGTGCTTCATCATGTAGAACCTTAATACGTGCTACCAATGCGTAGTTGCTTTAAAAACAAGTGACGTGTCATTTTTCTCTATTTCATCACATTTACTTGATGTATTTTATTTTTTGTATATACAGTTGTAAATTTCAATAAATAATTAAAAAACATTTTTGAATGTTATTTTCTTCGCGTCTATTTTGTATCTCCGCTTTCATAATTTAATATATTCTCGCGTATTATTTGATTAGTTTAAAAAACTGCAAAATATAAATGTACCATAGCGTGTGTATAATAAATAAAATAATTATTTAAAAAGAAAGCCATCCTTACAGCGCTATAGAATTTTTATCTTGCAACTCCCACTGCTTAGGATCCCATTGCCATAAGGATTCGAACAAACAATTTTTAAACCAGAACCGTTAACGTTTCAGTTAAGTATGAGTAACGCTGTACAAAGATGAAGGTATATCTGTTATCTGATAAATAAGGCTGTGAATTATATGCATTAAAAACTGCTAAATATGCACATATATATATATATATATATATATATTATATATATATATATATATATATGCAAATATATTAGGTGAAATATGCAATTAAATCCCTAAAATATGCAACTCTGCATATTATTTAGAAAAAAAAAATGTGATATATACTTAAGCATAAGTAAAAATTTAAGTTTAAGTAACTAATTGTGTTGAAAAGGGAAAAATTTGGAAGAAGACTATTTAAAAAACCAAAAATACAAGTCAAATATTAAAAGGAAAAACACGTACGGAAGGGTATGTCAGCTGGACATCAATCATTATCGAAACCAGAATTTTCTAATCCGGTGGAAGTTTGTGTAACCAAAGTTTTTTTTTTCAAATTTTGATTTCTTACCTTTTTTAATTTGTACTTAGCTGTTTGTATGTGCTGTTTTACTTAAAATTGTCCAGTAGTTGATACAACTTTATAAAAACAAACATGAAGCAAGAACTATAAATTAATCCATTTAAACAATTCCAAGAGAAGTGAATCCGATCTAAAGTTAAGAGAAGAATCAGCTCCTGGCCAAACACGGGCTTATTCATTTGATAAGAAAAAAATAATAGAAGTCCCTGAAGCTATTTTTCGGTTTTTATTTATATTTTATTTTTTTATTTTTTTCAAAAGCATAGTAAAAATCGAACGTAAAATGCTGACGTGCCAGATATGTATATAAATATGTAATAGCAGATCAAAATATATATTTAGGGCAAAACTATGTGCAAATATGCAAAACAAAAATGCTGGATATGTAGAAAAATAAGCAATTACTGTCTAAAATATGTAAAAATATGCATTTACGGCAAAATATGCTCAAATATGCAAAATAAAAATAACTCGAATTGAATTTAAATGCCTCGAAACATATATATTTTGATGATATTAGATGTTTTAGTGAGCTAGGAGAAATATGCAAATGCATATATTTCACAGCCCTACTAATAAATAATAAAATAACAATATGTTAGGATACTGGTTGCACATCTAGCAGGATTTGACGATTTCTAACGGCCGAATGAAATCCTTGACCATAAATTGAGGCTATGAGAGCAAAAGTGGCCTAACCCACAAAATATAAAAAAAATATAATTTAGTAATTTTTTGCAACTATAACACCACCAGATGGCGTTATAGTTGCCAAAAAATTACTAAATCAGATTTTTTTATATTTTGTGGGTTAGGCCACTTTTGCTCTCATAGCCTCAATTAATTTTTGTCTTCTTTAAAATTGATCAAATCGTTTCAATTTTTAAGAAGGCATTCTCTCTTCCCGTTTTCATCCTTTTCACAGGAAACTTGAGGATACTAATTTGAGATCTTCGAGGATTTAACGGTTGCAGAATAGCTTGCCATAGTTGTCCTTTTGAAAATTGATTAATTCTTTTTGGTTTTTAATCAGTACAGATGTAGATCGCTCTGTTTTGCTTTAGTTGGCGGAAGGCGGTTACAGATCCGCAACAGCAGCATTGCAGAAGTACATATATCTTTGGGAGAAGGAACATTGCCCGATCCAAGAACGGGACTCTGCAAAGAAAAAGGATCCTGAACTTGTCTCCTTGGTGAGGGCTCTCCTCAGGCTGCTCTGTGATAGCAGGATCAGGAGGTACATTATAGGTGAGTATACAAATGATGGCGTCTGATGTTTATCCTCACAAAAAAAATGTATTAAAAATTGTATAGAAATTGTATAAACTCTTTGAGGAATAGTCCAATTTTTTCGCAAAATTTATTCCCTATTCGACTTACTTGTGCCTTCTAATAAAGGGTAATAATTCGCTGGGTTATTTTATAAAAGCCTATACTTATTGACAATACGTTATTGTAATTATTTAATGAACCGTGAACTATTAGATCTCTTATACCTCGATATAACGTTCAAGGGGAACGAGAAAACTTAAAATTATCGAGAATTTTGATATATCGAGGTTCAATTTATTGAGGTGATTTCTGACTGACTTCGGTATACAGGGTGTATCGCAAGTAGATGACAATAAGCAAGATGGAGAAAGAAAACTAGATAAAAAATATAGTTAAACAACGCAAACCGCATGGTTCTATTTCATTCCATTCCAGACATATGCCACACAGTGCTTCGTCAATAGACAAAAATCAAAAATCGAAGTCTTTTTTACCGATCAGTCTACCTTTTGATATTCTCTTAAATATACCTTAGACAACTATTTTAGTATGATTATCTCATTGTTTACATATTCGTTTAAGTCAACACAACCGAAAACTTCTGGAGTATTTTCGTTTTGCGATTTATATCATAGCCGCAAATTATATTTTATTGCACTCACATCTCATTGGATAAAAATAACTATTGTTAACGATGCAATATACAGCTCAAGATATCTATTTTTAAAATATACTACTTTAATCTTTAAGCTGAGCACTTATTATATTCATTGCATGTATAGTTTCAAAACTGTAAACTTTACAGTTACTTAAGTTTCGTTGGCCAGGTTGAAAATTATTCAAACTTTGAAGAGGCTTTTAAAAAAAATCCTCAATATCCTTTTGTAGTTTTTGCATATTCTTATTGCTTGGTATATAGGCTTTGATTTGCCATGAATTTTAACTGCGCCTGCCTGCGCCTGGACTGTTTTATTTTTTTTTTTTTTGTTGAAAAAAGAGGGCCAATGTCCAGTTTGCTAAAATATGTTTTTCCCCATAAAAAATCAGATCAAATAGCTGTAGTCACTTAAAAACTACATACGTTTATGGACGTGAAAGAGTCTAACCACCAATTGGAAATAGAAATATCTACAATTAGTCGGTTATTTTGCTTCAAATTCAAGTAATAATCGAATGAGGTCGACAGGAGTCGTAACTCCGTTTTAACTGTTTTTAAGGACACTGTTTTACATCTGCCAGGATCTGACGATTTTTTGAGGTCGAAGGACATCCTCGGCCACTCTCTCCATCCACAATTAGAATTAGCTTTTTCGTCCTTAAGGATTTGCTGTGTTTTAACGGTTTTTTTAAGTTATCCGAAGGATAACTTCCTCCATTGTTGTCGTCCAGGATACTGTTTTAAAATATTTAACGGTTTAAGATGGCGGTCCTTAAAAGGACGCTGTTTTGAAATATTCGATGATTTAACTGTTTTTAAGATGGCGGAAGGATATTCCGACTTTGTTTTGAGGTATTCTACGGGAGGCTGGAGATAACTGTTATAAGGACAATGTTTTACAGATCTGCCAGGATCTGACGAAAAATCTATATCTTATTATCTTATTATAATATATGTTATAACGTATAAAATATTATATGTTTCCAAAAACAAGGAGATATTAATTTAAATAAGTTATTTTCAACTTAAGGTTTGATTAAATTGATTAAGTATATGGTATGTTACATTTTTTATTTCTAGTTTAATAAGCCTAAAAACAATTTTTTTTTCCTCTATTTTCGGGCTTTTAACGTTACAACCCTTTTTTTCTAATTTAGTGAATTCGATTTTCGAAGCAATGAAAGCCTCCAGTAATTTGATTTTAATTCATGATTAATTAGATTGTTGATTTTTAAAATTGTATTAATACTTATAGTTAATCTGTCTTTGCCATTTTACAATGTTTGTAGCTGTTTTTACTCTTTCTTGATCGTAAAATATTTGAAAATATACCCACAAGTCAAGTAAAACTGTTATTTTTAAAAATTGTATTGAAATTATTTTTTTTTTTTTCAAAAAAAACCTGATTCCCAATTATGTTTGTTTTGTTTAAAAATAGATGAGTTACGGATTCTTTTGGGACTGACTGTAGGTAGATTAAGATTATTCATAGAAGCCTATAAAACAAAACAAGCTTCTTCAGCATTAACACTCAAACAAGAAGCGAATCCCCATGTCACTCAGCACTCTTAAATAAATCAATAGGGCAATTGTATATGTATTGTGAAATGCCGATGAGAGATTGTTCTTAAACAAAGTACTGAAGACTTTGGAATTTCGGAGATGTTCTTTTCAAGACATCCAGAAATTCATTACTAGTCCTACAGAGCAGAAGATGGATTTAGATATTTCATAAAGAATATGATCGCTACGCATACCATACCCATCAAACTATCTTCCTTTAGTTAGATATTTAGTTTTTAAGGATTGAATTATCCACAACAATTTTTTGATAAATGAATGGGTGGAGGGAATAACAAAGTATGTTACTCTGGGAAAATTTACAGAAGTACTGATATAGCATTACTGCGATACCTAAATGGATCTGTGAGT